>CP136057.1:83035055-83201401 GCA_032464435.1 Aegilops umbellulata
CTGCAGAGTTTTGTACGCTTTACCCACTGGACCCAATCCAAAGATTGAGACATATTCTTTCAGAAGAGGTTCCCTTAACCACCTGACGGCCACATCCCACCTACATATGCTACATCTGTCGACACAGTCTGGGCAAGGGTTCCAACAACTGATCAACTAAGCCAGAGCCCATATAGCCAGTGGCCGCACATGGAAGCTACTAGTCACTAAGTCTGTCTGATCTTTTTGAACCTGGGCGGCATTCCACTCAGGGTGCACTCTCATGAGCGCAAGGCCTTAGAAAAGGTGCAAGACCCCATGATGCCTTCCCTCAACACCAAGCAATACCACTTCCGCCCAGAGGTGAATTAAATCCTGAGTTACTACTCAATTTGTTAAAATATATAATCCTCACATAAACTCAATGAATACACGAACCACCCCGTCTACAAAGCATAGCAACCTACAACTACCACGATTTGCAAAAACGGGAAGATAGCTCAACAGCATAGACAACATATATAATACTCCTATACATGCATATATTCATAGTGTGATATAACTACATGCATGGAAAACAATAGGTAAAGGATGATCAACATGTAACTTGCCTTGGTTCTGGTTCAGAAAGTCACACTCCTGACAATAGCTCGCGTTGCACTCCGGACAATGTACACGTTTCACACAATTCAACAAATCAATCACCGGAACACGAAAAGAACCAAAACAAAACCAACAGCAAGAAAATCATTTTTAAAAATCAACAACAGTAGCTTAACAACACCTAAAATGCACTACGGTCACAACGCAAAAAGAATCACTCGATTCCGGTAAACGGTTTGAGAGTTATGGCCTCCGGGAGATTTAATTTGAATTTGAACGAATTCAAATTTAAACAGTGCAAACATGAGAAGTTTTGGTACTGTCATAATGTACTGATTTTTGTGAGTGCATACGAAAAAGAATTACCTAATTTGGATAAACATAATAGAAGTTATAGCTAATTGAAGTTAGTGGACGAATCTTAAAAAAAAGAAACAGAATTCTCCTGCACAGTTCAGCGTTACTGCAGCAACTCCTGTGCGTGTCCTGTAGCGAAGTGCCATGTGGCAGTGCTTGATTGGCCGGGCGCGTGTGCTCACCAGAAAAACAGAGGAACGGCGGCGACGGTCGGGCGTTGGCGGCGGCGCTCCTCTGGTGGGTCTCCGGCGAAGACGAAGGGACGGACAGGTGCGGTGTCGAGCGGCGGAGGTGGTGCTAGTGTTCAACGGCGGCGGGGCTCCCTCGAGCGGCGGTGGCTAGCTCCTGAAATCTGGCGTGCTCCGGCGAAGTGGGGCGTCGGTGGCGGCGTCGTCCTGGTGCGCTGCAGGTTAACCCGAGGTGTCAAACGAGTGCGGCGTCGAGCGGCGGATCGAAGGAAGCAGGCGGCTGAGCTCGGTGCGGCCTTACGGCGGTGGAAACGTCAGCGAATGGCGGCGGTCGGCGGACCTTCTCTGCGAGATCCAAAACGCTCCAGCGCTTCGTGTGGTCGTAGAAGGACGAGGGGAGGCTGCGGTCGGGTTCCCCTAGGGTTTAGCTCGCGCGTGGCGTCTCCAGGGTGCTCGGGGTCGAACCAGGCGCTGGATCGATCCGGGTCGGCCTCGGCGTGCGCGCGCGCGGCGTCCGGCTCGGGGTGGGAGAAACAGGGGCGCGGGTCGGGCGCAACGGTGTTGGGTGCCGCTTCGCGGGAAGCTGGGCTGCGGCTGCGCGCGGTTGGTGGGCTGCGGCGATGGGAGCTGGGCCGCGGCGCTGGGCTGCGCAGTGCGTTGCGCTGCTTCTGTTTTTTTTAACCAAAACTACAGCAGCAGAAAACAAAATAAATATAATAAAATACATAGTATAAAATCTAAATAAAAATACCTAGACCCACAGTAAAAATATCCCTATAGCTGTAAACTACATGAACAGTAGTTCCAAAACTAATGCAATTTTGTAAAATCCTTTTGATGCAATAGGTCACTCAAAAAGCAATAAAAACCACAAATAAAATACTTTGAAGATTGCAAAAATTACCAGAACATATCAGATGAACTGGAAATAATATTCTGCACATTATGAACATTTTTAATAACAGGGGAGAAGTCATGTTATCTCCACTCCAAATAAATTGCCTCTGTTGCATAATGATTTGAATATTCCAGAGAAGCAAATAATGCATGGAAAAATATGATATGCATATGAACGATCTATTAACATCCTAATTTAGGAAAATTGGGATGTTACAAAACCTACCCCCCTTAAGATGAATCTCGCCCTCGAGATTCGGGCTGGCTAGCAAATAGGTGTGGGTGATCCTGCCTGAGATCCTCCTCTCCTTCCCAGGTAGCTTCTTCCTCTGTATGATGATCCCACTGAACCTTGCATAACTTAATTGTCTTGGTACGAGTAACTCTCTCTGCTGTCTCCAGAATCTTAACAGGCTTCTCCTCATGTGATGCCCGGGTAATCAAGCTATAGTAACCCTCTGTTATGATGCCACATCACCACGATAACTGTTGCTAATCTCGTGTTAGATCAGAACCGATCCAAATTCAAATTCGAAATAAAGTCAAATGGTAAAGGTTTTCAAATATTAAAACTAAATGTTGGGGTATTGCCAAATAATGCATAGGTAATTATTGTGGAGAAACCACTTTTTTTATAAAAGGTTTAAGTGCACTTAAATGATTAAAACAGTAGGTAAACTATTAAACAAATGCCTTTTGAATATTGAAAAATACTAAACCATTTTTATTTCGGAGTAAAACTTTTATGGCAGTGGGTTATTTTAAAACATTGTTTTAGGAACTATTGTCATATTTTAATAAACTAAAAATAATGTGTAAACTAAAATAAAACAAAAGGAAAAAGAGAGAGCCCCCCCCCACACCGGGCCACGGCCCAGCTGCCTCTGGGCCAACCGGGCCGGCCCGGCCGGCGCCTACAGCCCCTTAGGGCGATCGAACCCTAGCAATCCCCTCCCCACTACCTCTGCTCCTCCCGCACGACCCACCCCCACTCTCACCACTTCGCCTCTCCCTCTCCTCCCTCTCGATCCAGATCGAGATCGGTGGAGTGGCCTCATCGCTCACCGCCCGTCGCCCCTCGCACTGGATCGCCGCCCCGGGACCGCCGTTGCTGCTCGCCGGATCCGCCGCTTCGCGTCCCCGTCCTCCTCCCCAACGGCCTCCACCTCGTTGTGCCAGACTGCCCCGACCCCGTCGCCCGGTCTTCGCCAACCTCCACCTCGCGCCCCGCTGCCTAAGACCCTACGACCCCGCCGTGAGCTCCGGCCTCCCTTCCTCTCCTTCCTGGTTCTCGGTCACCGGCACCGCCCGCTGCCGTTGCCTCCCCTGCACCCACTCTCACGCACCCCTGCTTCTCCTCCCTCGCCGCTGCCGCCGGCGACCGCAGCCTTCGCGCCCTTGCTCCCCGCCGCTCTGCTCCGCCTCTGGCTGCGGCCAAGCCAGCGCCCGCAGCCTGCCGCTCGCCCCTCCCCTTGCGCGCCCCATGGCCGCCCTGCCATCGCCGCAGCCACCCGAGCCCCGTCGCCACAGACCTCGCCATCGTCGCTACCGGCCATTTCCGGCCACGCCACCGCCACCGCCGGACGCGCCGCACTGCGGCCGTTCTAGGGAGCCCACCCGCGAGATCCAGCACTGCCGCCACTCTGTAGCTCGTTGCCGGCGCTAATCCGGTGACGTGGCTATCATTAGCCTGTAATTTCCCCCTATTCACTCACTGACGCCAGGGGCCCACCCACTAAACTAACACTATTTTGAAAATAAACCTATTAATAAACTAGAGTATGACAGATGGGCCCCGCCAGCTAATTAGAGAGACTTTAAGAGAAATACCTGTTAAATACATGTGGCACTGACAGGTGGCCCACCACCTGCCTGTTTGACTGGTCAATGTTGACCTATTGACCGCTGAGTCAGCATCCCCTAGCCCACCCGTCAGCCTCTGCTGACTTGGCAGTTGACTTAGTCAACAGTCCCCACCTGTCAGCCTAGGTGCACACTTCTGGGTACACTTCCTGTGTACCCATAGCATTTAATACTAATATAATTTAGAATTAAATTAATTTCAGAATATTAATAAAACTTTGAAAAATCATAGAAAATTAACCGTAACTCGGATGAAAAAGTTTTATACATGAAAGTTGCTCAGAACGACGAGACGAATTCGGATACGCAACCCGTTCGTCCGCTACACATCCCTAGCAAAGAAAACACGCAACTTTTCACCTCCGGTTCATCTATCCAAAACACGAAACACCGGGGATACTTTCCCGGATGTTTTCCCCCTTCACCGGTATCACCTCATACCGCGTTAGAACACGTCTAGCTCTACCCGTTGTCCTGTTATGCACTTGCTTGCTATGTATTTACTGTTTCTTCCCCCTCTTCTCTCCGGTAGACCCCGTGACGATGCTGATGCCCCTGTGGTCGACTACGTCACCGACGACCCCTCCTTCTTGTCAGAGCAACCAGGCAAGCCCCCCCTTGATCACCAGATATCGCCTACTCTCCTCTATACTGCTTGCATTAGAGTAGTGTAGCATGTTACTGCTTTCATTATTCCTATCCTGATGCATAGCCTGTCTTTGATACTGCTGTTGATACCTTTACCTGCAATCCTACTTGCTTAGTATAGGATGCTAGTGTTCCATCAGTGGCCCTACACTCTTGTCTGTCTGCCATGCTATACTACTGGGCTGTGATCACCTCGGGAGGTGATCATGGATATATACTATACTTTAAACATGATACATGTGGTGACCAAAGTCGGGTTGGCTCGAGGAGTACCCGCGAGTGGATCTTTGAGGCGGAGTGGCAGGGCAGTTCGGGGCTACCTGGGTGAGAGGTGAGCCTGGCCCTGTTGGCGTTCGCGGATACTTAACACGCTTAACGAGATCTGGGTATTTGATCTGAGTCTGGCCATTTGGTCTATACGCACTAACCAACTACGCGGGAAAGATATGGGCACTCGGCGTCGTGGTATCAGCCGAGGCACTTCTTGACGTCAGCGACTGAGTGGCGCGCGCCGCATTGGATCGTAAGCTCGCACTTCTATTAAGGGGGCTAGATCTGCTTCCGGCCGCGTACGCAACGTGCAGGTGTGCTCAGGGCGATGGGCCCAGACCCCTGCACGCATAGGTTTAGACCGGCGTGCTGACCGCTCTGTTGTGCCTAGGTGGGGCTGCGACGTGTTGATCTTTCGAGGCCAGGCATGACCCAGGAAAGTGTGTCCGGCCAAATGGGATCAAGCGTGTTGGGTTATGTCGTGCACCCCTGCAGGGAAGTTTATCTATTCGAATAGCCGTGTCCCTCGGTAAAAGGACGACCCGGAGTTGTATCTTCACCTTATGACAACTAGAACCGGATACTTAATAAAACACACCCTTCCAAGTGCCAGATACAACCCGATGATCGCTCTCTAACAGGGCATCGAGGAGGGGATCGCCGGGTAGGATTATGCTATGCGATGCTGCTTGGAGGACTTCAGTCTACTCTCGTATATATGCTGCAAGACGGAGGCTGCCAGAAGCGTAGTTTTCTACAGGATTAGCTATCCCCCCTCTTATTCTGGCATTCTGCAGTCCAGTCCACTGATATGGCCCTTTACACATATATCCATGCATATGTAGTGTAGCTCCTTACTTGCGAGTACTTTGGATGAGTACTCACGGTTGCCTTGTTCCCCCTTTTTCCCCATTTCTCTATCCGATTGCTGCGACCAGACGATGGAGCCTAGGATCCAAACGCCACCGTCGACAACGACTCCTTCTACACTGGAGGTGCCTACTACTACGTGCAGCCCGCTGACGACGACCAGGAGTAGTTAGGAGGATCCCAGGCAGGAGGCCTACGCCTCGTTCGATCTGTATCCCAGTTTGTGCTAGCCTTCTTAAGGCAAACTTGTTTAATTTATGTCTGTACTCTAATATTGTTGCTTCCGCTGACTGGTCTATGATCGAGCACTTGTATTCGAGCCCTCGAGGCCCCTGGCTTGTATTATGATGCTTGTATGACTTATTTTATTTGTAGAGTTGTGTTGTGATATCTTCCCGTGAGTCCCTGATCTTGATCGTACACATTTGCGTGCATGATTAGTGTACGATTGAATCGGGGGCGTCACAAGTTGGTATCAGGGCCGACTGCCTGTAGGAATCCCCCTTCCACACTCCTTGGCCGAAGTTGAGTCTAGACATTGCAAAAACTTTACTAACATGGCTGTGTGCCTTACGGGCCCACGTCGCCATTGGGTGGTAGTAGGATCTTTTTATTCCTCGACCTTTACTCTGGGACTCTGAACTCTCTTCTATTCGGGTTAAGTGATTTTGCTAAAATCTAAGTTTAGGTTCTCGAAGATATTTCCTCCCGGAGAGACCCTTCAGGCCAGATGATCGCCTGCTGCACTAGAAGATTCCGAAGTTACTCTACGATGTTCTCTCGAGTCTTTATGCCATCGCATTTGCGATTTCCTTCCACCGTCAACCCCTATGAAAATTGCGTACACTTGCCATTCATACAATCATTCCCTGTTGATCTTGTTATTAAAAGATACCTCGGAAATTCTCTCTATTTTTCCGAGAATACTTTGTGCCTACTGCCTTGCAGTTCATTATCCACATATACACCCCTACGGATAATTCTCGCACTTATCGGGTATCCACTCATTCCCAGTTGTTTATGTGTTTCGCCAAAGACTTCAAAATATCATTCGATCTTCCGAAAATCCCGAGCAGCCTACTGCTCTTGAAATTCTCGCTTGCTTGCATTATGGTTAATCCGATAAGTTTCATAATCTTATTGGCCTCCCTTGTCTTTATCATTTTAAGTCCGTTGATTCAATATGTTGAGGATGCTCGCATTCCTCAGTCAAATCCTAGGATTCATCCTTCCGGCTCAGACGTCATTTGGATATGAGCTGGTTCTTGACCAATCAATGCCTTGATCGTTTGTGCTTCCAAGTCTGTTGAACTTATTCATTTTCGATCAGAAGATTGCTTCTGATCCCTTGATTTGGAGATCATAAAGTTTCTTTGCATTAAGCTTTGAATTTGTCAGTTGTTTCTATAACCCGATGCCATGGCATTCCTTCTTCCTTTGATTGAGTACCGATACTCACATCAGCCCCGTTGTGGATCACCATACCCATTGCCGGGTTATTATCCGACAATGTCCTTCACAAGCAAAATTCTTGTGAGTTCTTTACCTGATACATAATGCCCTTGGTAAATTGTATCATCTGCTTGGCCAACCATGCTCTGCTTTCGAGCTGGTCGTATTTACTATTGGAGCTTGTGGTATATGTTTCCACGATACCCTGACGGGTTGAACCTATGCCTTCCTTTATATTAGTGAGCTCGGAAGTTTCACGAGTCATACTCATCTGGTATTTCACCAGATAAAACTTTCAACACTAATGCCTCTTTCAAAGCGAAGAGTGAATGGAAGGTTATACATTGAAGAAGTGGGAGTCGACCTTGAACTTTGTGTTCATGCCCATGGAAACGGTGTAGATCTTACCATTAAAGCTTTTCTTAAATTAATTATTCCCTTGGTATAAGTTCATCTTATCTCTGGGATCTGGCCTTATGCAATCGTGGTTCCGACCATGTTCTCCTTTAATTACCTTTCCTCGTGCAAGTTTAAGCACTTGTCTTCTGTAGAGCAATACCCTAGTCCAACCTCTATTTTTGATCCGTCGTCGAGTATTAACCCCCTGGTATCTCGAGATTATCATGGAAGTGCATAACTTCTTATGAGTTCTTCATCAAGTGCTACATTCCCACTGATTCCAATTTTTCACGGGTTCTGAGTTATTAGTCACTCGAGAACACCGATAAGTGAATCGATTCCGCACTCCGATACGATAATTCTAAGTAATTTTCGTTGCTTATGAGTTTAATAATCCTTGAAGTCATTCCTAGCCTGATCGGCTATATCATTATCGTGCAACTTTTTAATTGTGCTATCTGGTCCTTCTTTCCGAAGCACAATTTTCGACATTGAGCTAAGCCTACGTCGACTTTCCTCATCATATCATTTCGCCTTGAACCACAAACTTGATTTTGAGTTTGTGTCGTACCCATGGTTCCAATAACCTCCCGCTTCATCATTCCTTTGATTTGATGTTGACACTGATTGATTACATCTTGAACTCCCTCGACAAATGTGTCGTGAAGATCATCAACCTTATGAGGTCTTCCTGGATATCAATTGAATTCATGATGAGAAATACCATCCTTGCCTCGATGAATTTTATTATCATCGACCACTTTATTGCCTTCCCTCCAACACAAACTTGTTCGTGTTCTGTGTTATACCTTGAGTTCCTTGCTATCCAGCATTTGTTCTTCTTTACCTTGGAGTATTACTGTCTTCTATATCAAGAAGGTGGTGAGGATTGCTCCACCTCTTAAAAATTCTTGGTATAGTGATACTTCTCACCATCATCATTCTTCCTTGGTTCCCGTGTTGATTCTAACCGGGGTACCCACAAGTGAACGGCGTTGTTTAGATTCTGCACTTCTAGCAACCCTATTGCTTTGAAGTTAATGATCGATAATTCATTCTTAGCCTATCGGTTGCTGAACCACCATTCTAACGTTGATCATGCTACTATAAGCCCATATTTCGGGTGCACTTTTCAACCAATTTTTAATTGTGTATGTTTTCCTCGAGCATACATCATTATATCATTTGATCCGACAAATGTTATCTTCTTGTTCACGTAACTGTGGAAATCCACCTTTTTGGAAATCTCGAGGATTGTCGCTGACTCCATCAGCTACCCTGTCCTCCTCTCTTTGGTTTAAATGATGAACTCTTGTGTCGATACTCGCTTCCATAGTTCATTTCCCGAGAATCTTATGATGTCTTCTCATCAATTCGTGTCGCACCTTTTTATCTCGGGATCCTAAGTCTGAGGTATCCTGACACCAATCAGATCTGAATCTCAGTCAGATATGATGGTTGGGACATATTTCCAAGAGTTATAACATTGGTTTTTATATGATCTGGTAAGGTGACGTCATGCCTAGCACACCTGACCGGAGGGCCTATTGTTATAGTTTCCTTTTGGCAAGGTTAGTCATTCTTCCGTGAGGAAATTGTAAGACTTATTCTATAAGTTGTTCCTGGAGAATCCTTTTTGTCTCCAAAGTCTGATCTTTACCCAGTGACCATGTCAATGCTATCTCGAAGCATGTATGTGGCAATCCGATTTTCAACAAGAACATTTGAAGCCCAATGTTAAATGTTTCCTGCTCAATTATCCAAACACCGCTGTATGGGTAATGTCATGAAAATTCTCTCCCGTACCTAAAGAGTTTTCTACATTATATCCTGTCATGGATATCATGCTCTACTTGTCCTTGGGAAGGATATACCTTTGGAATATGTGTTTAAACACATTCTCCTTTCCATTGTTCTGGTTAACATGATGATCACATTGTCCTTTCCATTGGTTTGTTTGACCTTCTTGTGATCTATATAATATAAGCGGTAATAATTCACTGCTTATGTAAACACCTCGGTGTACAACTCTGTCAGTAAGACCCTATTACTATAATTGATGACATATCGGTAGCCATCGGTGGACGAGAATGTTGCCTAATGGTCCGCCTCGTTCAACGGGCGGGAAAATGGTTCTCTTCGTCCCTCGCCCTTGGTATCGACATTGTTGCCAACATAACTAATAGGCTACCCTCTGACATATCTTCCTATCATGACCGTGCAAGATATCAACGCTTTTCCTACTTTTAACCACATGGTGGTCCCATAACCCATAGTCCCGCAGGATCGAAACCTGACTCTCCTGTACACCCCCTGTTTCCAAAGTTATTCCTCCCGCGTGGACTCGTATGCAATTCATGAGCCACCTTCCGATGAGATCATCAATTCTGGCGTCGGACACAATAATTATTCCGTTGCTTTGAAACCACTTTCGCCTTCTTACTAGGCATTGAACGATTGCCTGGCTGCTTGAAACTTCTTATTGTACCTTCCAACTTTACTCTCGATGTGTTTTATTTGTTCAACTCGAGAGGTACTCATATGCTCATTCATGGGTTACTCCCAGATTATTACCCTTATAACATTCTGTCGTTGCCGACCTGTCGCGTTACCTATTCGTAAATATGATGAAGATCCTTAAGAAAGGATGCCGACTTCATCTTGATGACCTGAAGCGGAAAAATGAAGACATCAATTTAATGGATCGACCACTTCGATAAGAGCAGCCAAGACCGATAAGACTCGTTAGGTTTTCGCTACCAACACTTTTTCCCCCTTACTCCACCGCTTAAATCTCGGGACGAGATTTCTTGTAGTGGAGGAGAATTGTGACGCCCGGGTAATCAAGCTACAGTAACCCTCTGTTATGATGCCACATCACCACGATAACTGTTGCTAATCTCGTGTTAGATCAGAACCGATCCAAATTCAAATTCGAAATAAAGTCAAACGGTAAAGGTTTTCAAATATTAAAACTAAAATGTTGGGGTATTGCCAAATAATGCATAGGTAATTATTGTGGAGAAACCACATTTTTATAAAAGGTTTAAGTGCACTTAACTGATTAAAACAATAGGTAAACTATTAAACAAATGCCTTTTGAATATTGAAAAATACTAAACCATTTTTATTTCGGAGTAAAACTTTTATGGCAGTGGGTTATTTTAAAACATTGTTTTAGGAACTATTGTCATATTTTAATAAACTAAAAATAATGTGTAACTTAAAATAAAACAAAAGGAAAAAGAGAGAGCCCCCCCCCACACCGGGCCACGGCCCAGCTGGACTCTGGGCCAAATGGGCCGGCCCAGCCGGCGCCTACAGCCCCCTAGGGCGATCGAACCCTAGCAATCCCCTCCCCACTACCTCCGCTCCTCCCTCACGACCCACCCCCACTCTCACCACTTCGCCTCTCCCTCTCCTCCCTCTCGATCCAGATCGAGATCGGTGGAGTGGCCTCATCGCTCACCGCCCGTCGCCCCTCGCACTGTATGGCGGTACATCATTGCCATTGTTGTCTCCTCCTGCAGCATTACGCCTATTATCACGCCTCAGCGGCATCTGGTGGGCAAGCATAGAAGAGTTATAGATATAATAGGGTCAAGGCTATGTATATATAAATATATTCTACCCATATGCATAATATGATCAAGCCAACAAAACACAACAACAAATAACACCAACAAACAAACAAACAACAAACAACAAATAATATGATAATATTATATATATGTGCATATATAGTCGAATAATTTCGACACTAAGCAATTTAACAAACAAATATCAATCAAGCAAACAATCTAGTATCTTCATACCACGAAAGTGGACATAATCAGATACGCTAACACGATAACGTTGCAATATAAAACAAACATGAATGGTGGTCTCAGCACTAGTTCCTACTTAACTATTCAAGATACTTGAGGGATTTACTAATAAACAGTAAGAAGTATAGCTAGTTTATCAAATAATTTTCACTCCTATGGCTTTTCTAATCCATTTTCTAGGGTCACGTCCTACAGTCAACACACTGCTCTGATACCATCTGTAACGACCAAACCTCAAAGGATTTGAGTCTCTGTGCTTACCGTGCTAGTCCCTGGATCGAACTCGCTAGCACACACAGTATAGATGAATACCAGAATAGCAAGTGCATCATTTATTACAACGTATGATCCAAAGTATATAAAATAAAACAATCTGCATAGCACTTGGCTAGCTTTATTCAATCAAACAGCGGAAAGTAGCAGAAAATAACGATGAGTCCCATCATAGCCCACTGGCGATGCTGAGTGCAGACTCGCGACCCTAACGATACCTTACTCTTCGTCTGAATATCCTGCAACATGAGACGTTGCAGCCATATAGGTCAATACTTTGAGTGTATTGGCAAGTTACACAGGAGTAATAATATAGCAGACCTACATATATATATGCATAGTACAACAAAGGAAGGCTTGAGGGTCTATTTTTGCAGAAAACTGATTTTGTCCTCATAACTACCTAATAGTCATATTTTTATTTAGTTCTTTTATTACCACAATTAAATACACAAGGTTGAGTTGGCAAAATCAACTCCAACCTACCCTTTATTAAGTTGCCCACAAATAATATTAAGTGTCACATCTGTCAAGATCATCCAACAATTGTAATGGCATAGTGGCTCAAAGTTACCCATAACCGGGGGCACGGCTAATCATGATTAGTTTTAATACTCTGCAGAGTTTTGTATGCTTTACCCACTGGACCTAATCCAAAGATTGAGACATAGTCTTTCAGAAGAGGTTCCCTTAACCACCTGACGGCCACATCCCACCTACATATGCTACATCTGTCGACATAGTCTGGGCAAGGGTTCCAACAACTGATCAACTAAGCCAGAGCCCACATAGCCAGTGGCCGCACATGGAAGCTACTAGTCACTAAGTCTGTCTGATCTTTTTGAACCTGGGCGGCATTCCACTTAGGGTGCACTCTCATGAGCGCAAGGCCTTAGAAAAGGTGCAAGACCCCATGATGCCTTCCCTCAACACCAAGCAATACCACTTCCGCCCAGAGGTGAATTAAATCCTGAGTTACTACTCAATTTGTTAAAATATATAATCCTCACATAAACTCAATGAATACACGAACCACCCCGTCTACAAAGCATAGCAACCTACAACTACCACGATTTGCAAAAACGGGAAGATAGCTCAACAGCATAGACAACATATATAATACTCCTATACATGCATATATTCATAGTGTGATATAACTACATGCATGGAAAACAATAGGTAAAGGATGATCAACATGTAACTTGCCTTGGTTCTGGTTCAGAAAGTCACACTCCTGACAATAGCTCGCGTCGCACTCCGGACAATCTACACGTTTCACACAATTCAACAAATCAATCACCGGAACACGAAAAGAACCAAAACAAAACCAACAGCAAGAAAATCATTTTTAAAAATCAACAACAGTAGCTTAACAGCACCTAAAATGCACTACGGTCACAACACAAAAAGAATCACTCGATTCCGGTAAACGGTTTGAGAGTTATGGCCTCTGGGAGATTTAATTTGAATTTGAACGAATTCAAATTTAAACAGTGCAAACATGAGAAGTTTTGGTACATCATAATGTACTGATTTTTGTGAGTGCATATGAAAAAGAATTACCTAATTTGGATAAACAGAATAGAAGTTATAGCTAATTGAAGTTAGTGGACGAATCTGAAAAAAAAAAGAAACAGAATTCTCCTGCACAGTTTAGCGTTACTGCAGCAACTCCTGTGCGTGTCCTGTAGCGAAGTGCCACGTGGCAGTGCTTGATTGGCCGGGCGCGTGTGCTCACCAGAAAAACAGAGGAACGGCGGCGACGGTCGGGCATTGGCGGCGGCGCTCCTCCGGTGGGTCTCCGGCGAAGACGAAGGGACGGACAGGTGCGGTGTCGAGCGGCGGAGGTGGTGCTAGTGTTCAACGGCGGCGGGGCTCCCTCGAGCGGCGGTGGCTAGCTCCTGAAATCCGGCGTGCTCCGGCGAAGTGGGGCGTCGGTGGCGGCGTCGTCCTGGTGCGCTGCAGGTTAACCCGAGGTGTCAAACGAGTGCGGCGTCGAGCGGCGGATCGAAGGAAGCAGGCGGCTGAGCTCGGTGCGGCCTTACGGCGGTGGAAATGTCGGCGAACGGCGGCGGTGGGCGGACCTTCTCTGCGAGATCCAAAACGCTCCAGCACTTCGTGTGGTCGTAGAAGGACGAGGGGAGGCTGCGGTCGGGTTCCCCTAGGGTTTAGCTCGCGCGTGGCGTCTCCAGGGTGCTCGGGGTCGAACCAGGCGCTGGATCGATCCGGGTCGGCCTCGGCGTGCGCGCGCGCGGCGTCCGGCTCGGGGTGGGAGAAACAGGGGCGCGGGTCGGGTTTCGGGCGCGGGTCGGGCGCAGCGGTGTTGGGTGCCGCTTCGCGGGAAGCTGGGCTGCGGCTGCACGCGGTTGGTGGGCTGCGGCGATGGGAGCTGGGCCGCGACGCTGGGCTGCGCAGTGCGCTGCGCTGCTTCTGTTTTTTTAACCAAAACTACAGCAGCAGAAAACAAAATAAATATAATAAAATACACAGTATAAAATCTAAATAAAAATACCTAGACCCACAGTAAAAATAGCCCTATAGCTGTAAACTACAGGAACACTAGTTCCAAAACTAATGCAATTTTGTAAAATCGTTTTGATGCAGTAGGTCACTCAAAAAGCAATAAAAACCACAAATAAAATACTTTGAAGATTGCAAAAATTACCAGAACATATCAGATGAACTGGAAATAATATTCTGCACATTATGAACATTTTTAATAACAGGGGAGAAGTCATGTTATCTCCACTCCAAATAAATTGCCTCTGTTGCATAATGATTTGAATATTCCAGAGAAGCAAATAATGCATGGAAAAATATGATATGCATATGAATGATCTATTAACATCCTAATTTAGGAAAATTGGGATGTTACATCAACCATCATAGTTTCCTTGCTATCCGCTAGATATAAATCAGACGGCCTATAATGTAGGATGGCAGGCACACCATCATCAACAACTTCATTTTTTTATAAGAGTAGAGATAAAATATATTAAATGTAGTATACCATGTTGATAACCACACCATGTGTATCACCGTTATATATATTCACACATCCGTCGGTTTGAAACACTATGATAAATTCTTCAAATATCCGAATTCGCTTTTTATAATGAAGTATATATGATCTGTATTCGTCTTTTACACCCACACAACCCTCTTATCTTTGTAGCTAGCGCTAACTTTCTCTTGTGCATGCACACGCCCGCATCCCTCTCACCCTCCCTTAGCATTCTCTAGCTCCATCGCGCAAATTCGTCTTTTCACTTTAGGTCGTTCACCCACGGTGTGTGTAGGCCCCCCAGCTCCTTCTTTCCGGCACACATCGATCGATATGCCTCTCTAGCCAGGTGTGCCTAGCACAAACACAAGCTTCCCCTCTTCTCTTGTCACCATCCATGCCTCACTCCCACCACTCTTTTCATCGTTCTCGTACTCTCACACTCCCCCTCGATATAGTATGCCTCTCGTACCACCTCCTACATGTATCCCTCTCTCTCTATCCTTCTCCTCGTGCCTCATTTGCTTCTAACACACACATGCATGTATACCGATCGATCTCCCAACATATACCTAGATCGACTTTAACTACCCCCCCATCGATCGACGTACCTCACAAGTTCTGTCTCTCCTTTCTCTTATAAAGGGCGATTGATCTTCCTATGTAGTTACGTCTGCTTACCACAACCACATCGTCCCCCCTCATCATTTGTGCATGCCTCCTGACCCGTCTCTCACGCGCACGTGCACAGACAACAAGCATCCATCTCCTCTCTTATTGATATTGGGGGCGTGCCCTCCGTTTGTCTAGCAAGCCTATCCCACCATTTGTTAGAAGCAACTCCACTACCACCCCCTCCAACACTCTATCTCTGTCTCTCTTCCAACCTTATTCATCTCCTGCACATATGCATGGATGCCGATCGATCTCCCTTAATACATGAGGCAGATCGATCTCCTTAATACATGAGGTAGGCCTCTCTCCTCCTCCACACATATACCTGCCATTGTACCTCTATAGTTAATTGGGCATCCCTCTTCCCCCACCACACACCGATAGTCGAGCGCTGCAGGTAGGTATCCATGCCACAGAGACAAACTGCACATGTCCCATCTCACGTTCTAGTAGGCCAGCCACTCTATATCTTTGACGTGGGCACACACAAATTCGATGGCACTCTTTATCGATCGCGCGCGCGCACACACACACATCATCCCTCTCTTCGATTCTATGGACACCTCAAGCCGATGATACCTCCACTCTCTTCTCGTGGATCGCCCCCTCTATATATATGTTATATCCAGGACTCTATTTCACACACATTGCATATGCTAAACTTTTTGATTGACCGCCCCCCACAAAAAAAACTCTCAAGAACCCACACACAATATCTCTCTAGGTTTGTATCTCTCTCACACAACCCCACGTAGGTGGTGTACGTATACAAGAAGAGAATAGGCGCACCGTGTATGTACTCACGCTTCGTGCCTAGCCACACCCGCGTGGGTACACGGTGGAGCTCATTTCTTTACGAAATGGTAGCCCACGTGGTAATTTGAATGCCTGTAGCGGTTGTTTACCTAGGGAGGTCGTGTACCATGCGTGCACGAAACAAAGTTCGACTTGACGCGTTGCCTCGTTATTTTTAAATAAAGTTATAGCGCTCAATGGCACGTACACAGAATATAAAACGATTTTTATGGAGGAAAAGGCAGTCCGCTCTTCAGAGTATCTCACACAAGGCTCCTGTGGCCTCTCTCTCTCTCTCTCTCTCTCTCTCTCTCTCTCTCTCTCTCTCTCTCTCTCTCTCTCTCTCTCTCTCTCTCTCTCTCACCGTTGGTCATTGATCTGGCCGCATCCTGTCCGCCGGGGGAAAGGGAGTGCGGTGGCCTTTCTCTCTCTCACCGTTGGTCACTGATCCGGCCGCATCCCGTCCGCCGGGGGAAAGGGAGTGCGGTGGCCTCTCTCTCTCTCTCTCACCGTAGGTCACTGATCCGGCCGCATCCCGTCCGCCGGGGGAAAGGGGGGAAGTGCATCGTTTCTCTGTTCGATGGCGCCGAGGCAGCACGTCCCGATCTGCGGTACACACCGTTCTCTCTTACCAAGCTCCGGCGCGGCAGGGCCTACGCCACCTGCTCGTAGATTCCGCCCGCCGCCGCTCACTTAGTTACATCCCAACGACTTCCAGGTATCCCCTCCGGCCTTGCTCCACTGCCCGTTTTCCCACGTTGCTGCATGTGGATCTTCCATAGTTCTTTGCCCAAAACGTAGCTCGTCCGGCGTACTTTCCATATTGCATTCTCGTCCTCACACCGTTTTAGACAAACACAATCGTGTTGTTATCTTCCCTTAGGACAAGGAATATGCTTCTTTTTTGTCGTCGCATGTGTCATCAACTGTTATTGGCCAGTAATTGCTTCCGTTCTACTTCTTTTTTGTAAACAGGGCTATCCATTTCACCTCGTTACTATTGCAACCTTTTGGTGAACTGCACAAATAACTTTTTTCTTAAGAGTGTTTTGTGCAGTTGTACTAAAATGTCACACGGACAACGTCTCTACATTTCAGTGCGACTGCACAAAGGGAGATTGGTTTTGCTCTATCCTCCTCATCCAACTCCGAGCCTAATCTTCTCCAACTAGTTAGTCTTAAGAGAGACTGCAAAGGTGATCGACTTCTATTTGTGTGTTTATTGTTTCATCAGCAGTCCTCTATTATCGTAATCACACTTGATATGTTTGGGACAGGGACGCTCAGCTCTATTTTAGTGGAACTGCACAAAATGATCGGAATGTTGCATTCTCCAGACAGCTACTTTTTTCCCAACATGCCTTGTTGATTTAGACAGAGCTGGGGGGACGTTGCTGCCAATGAAAGCATGGATCAATTTTAATTTAACACCTTCTCACAACTTTGTCTTCAGTTGTGATGTAATTATTAGCTCTGATATGCTAATAATTGACATGCATTAGCAAGGAAGTTAGTTTTTTTATTGTTTCCAAAAGAGCATCGATGGCAAGACACGCGAAACAAAAGCTGAAAGCTCACACTATTGTACAATTTCATGTCGCTGGAAAATTATTTGTATAGTACGACAATTATGTAAACAAATGATGGAAGCTTGATAGCATTTCCAGAAGCCTCTTCATCATCCGGGTCCATATGGCATGCACAAAATTATACTCCTTCGTTCCTAAATATTTGTTTTTTTACAAATTTCAAATGGGCATATTTTAGAGTGTAGATTCACTCATTTTACTTCGTATGTGTACTCCCTCCGTTCCTAAATATTCTATTCGTCTTAACAGAGATTTCAACAAGTGACTACATACGGAGCAAAATGAGTGAATCTACACTCTAAAATATGTCTATATACATCCGTATGTGCCATTCCATTTGAAATCTCTAAAAAGACAAATATTTGAGTAGTCACTCATTGAAATCTCTAGAAAAACAAATACTCCAGAGTATATTTAAGAAACGAGGGGGTAGTGCACAACCACATGGGAGACTCAGCCCGGTCGTTGCGCCGCATTAATAGTGAGTAATGAGCAGTCAAATCATAAGCCCCACCTTTCCCACTATAAGTTGCTCTGAAGAAGCAACCATCAATACACTCTTCTTTGAATCCGCTCATACTACTCCATCTGTCACTGTTTATACAACGCGCTTCAGAAAAAAGAAAAAAATATGTGGGACCAAGGCGACGAGCGATCGGCCTGAAAAATAGCATTGGTAGTTATAGCACGGCGTCTATTACTAGAGGGAATAATGCATACACACATGCATGAAGTGCTTCCACCCCGGGTACACACATGCATGCACTCCGTAGTAGTATAGTACACGGCGAGAAAATTGTGGACTTGATTGCGGTTACCACGCCCTAATTAATTGAGCATTAAACCAAACGTGTCTGAAGTCTCTTTGGTGGTGGAAATGCATTGAGAGAAATGCATCATAATGAAGCGCGCCCTGTAAACTGTGACGGAGGGTGGAGTAGTATGAAGGTGCAAAACCAAGTAGAGTACGCGTACTTGCGCTTGGCTCTTCGCCCCTTCGTGAAGTTGAACAATGATGGTACTCCGCATGTTGGGTACTACAGTGTATGGCTCTGACAATCTGACACCGAATGGACTGATGCATGTCCACCGAGGGTAGGTTGCATTAGTTAAAAGGCATAAGCGAGCTTCACCTTGTCCTGCAAGCTTCTCCTCGTTCTGCGAGTTGACGGGACACACCAAAAAGTAGTGCAAGTCCATACTCCCTCCTTTCCGGTTAATATGGATTAATCTTCTTTGCGGGTAACTGAGAGAGCTTTATTCATATATAAGCATTCTTAGGACGATCAGCCAAGACACTGGTCACTAGGAAGCGAGGTACCCCACAAAAAAAGAAGTAGGAAGCGAGGTGTTTCATCAAGCCAGCTCTCGACCACATTCAAAGTGCAGCAAGCACGGTTTGCACGAAGATGCGTCGCAAGGTTTGCTGACCTGTTTACATGCTGAATAACAAAAAAAGAGGAAATATTACTAAGCGCTACTATTTGTAACAGGATATGAGCCAGAATTAAGCGAGAATTGTGGCGAGTGTTCCATGCAATCAACTTCCATTATCACATGCGAGAACCCTCGAAGAGAACCAAATGTGTTGAAGATTGATTTATCACATTTTAAAATGATAATAAGAGTGCAGCCGCTCCTCCATTCGGTTCCTAGTACTAGTATAGTACGTACCTTTATGGACTATAGTAGTAGTACTAGTAAACTTTGCGCTTGGCTGTTCGGGAAGTCGAACAATAATAGCACTAGTAGTATAGTGTATGCTTCTGGCAATCTGACACCGAATTAACTGTTGCACGTCTACCGCCTGAGCGAGGGAGAGCTTGCATTAGTCAAAAGTTTCTCCTTGTCCTGCGAGCCATCGCGCGCAAGCTTCTCCCGTCCTGCAACCTTCTCCTCATTCGGCAAGTTGACGGGACACAGCAAAGTAATGCTAGTCCATGCTGCCTCCTCTCCGGTTAATATGGCTTAATTTCAAACGAGATAAATACACTATCTTTCGCTGTATATTTGTAAAAATACGGTCAGTGGACTTCATAATACGCTCATTGCGTTCAATATATATATTTTCCGGTTTTCATACGGTCACTAGTACCCTGACTGAGTATGTGTGTGCATGCACGTGTAGGTTGAGCACTTGAGCGTGACCGTGTGTGTTCCGTCATGTGCTCGGACATGCATGCATTAGGGCGTTGCGCGCGTTTTTGCGTCCATGTGTACGTGTGACTATTGCATACACGTAGGGGGAGTACGTGTAGGGGCCACTAAGGAGCAGTCAAATCACACAGTAAGTTAGTCGGAACAAGCAACCATCATTTCACTCTTGAATGACACGTACGCGATATAAAATGGTTGATATGGAGAGAAAAAGAAAACCACTATATATACACTAGCAGGAGCCTAAGCTACAAGCCTGCTTGCTTTGGTTGCTCTCTTCACAAGAATAGAACGACGGGCCTGATCCCGCAGCTGCGGGAAGGGAACAATGTTCTGCGTAGACCCGGTCGACATCAGCGAGGGAGAAAACCCACAGTCGGTGCGTCCCAATCGGGGGTCACCGTGGTATGGGCTGATGCCGCGTCCCAACCGCCCTTCTAGCTACAGCCCGACGTCCCAGGTAGTCCATCTTCCTTTTGGAGCCGGCTTGCTCCACTGCCGTAGCTCCACTCCATGTCGATCTTTCTCTACTTCTACCGGCTTCTACTTGTGATGAGTTTATGTCTCATGAACTAGTGCCAGTACTATTATTCTAATAACACTTCTTCAATATCTTTGCCATCAGGGATGCTCAGGTCGATTTTAGTGGAACTGCACAAAAGCATCGTATGATCCGAGGGTGCCAGCCGTCTTTCCTTCCATAGGTTCTACCTGGCCAGGAAATTGAATCATGTTTAGGGTTTAGGGTTTAAGTCGTAGTGACCCCATCAGTAGTTTTTCTATCGTACACGCTCTCACAACTTTTTTCTTTAGTTGTGAAGTAAATATTGGCTATGATGTGTGAATCATTGAGATGCATCAGCATGCTTGTTAGTTTTCCTTTGTATTTGATGGAACGTTGTAACGGGGCAACCTTGGAATAGGAATGAAAATGGAGTGGAAAAGTTTCCGTTTTTCCGGAGAAAAAATGGAAATGGAGAGAAACCAACGTTTCGTTTCGTTGGATCGTGCCATCGAGCAAAACCAACGTTTAAATCACGTCTGTCGTGTTCATGTCTCACCCTCCTCCACGGCTCGACCCCACACGGTCGCTTGGCATGCCACTCACCACAAACCGAGTAGTATACCATAACTTTCCTGCCTGCTTGTCGATGGATCGCGTCATGGAGTACTAGCACTACTGGAAGAGATTGACGAGTTGGGGGAGGATAGCTAGCTGTAGCACGGACTCCAAAGAACTTTTTACATGCATGTTGTAGCCGGCTATTGCGACCTTTGAACGCAAAGCAGCCGCGTGCACCCGAAAGCGGCGCGGGCGACGCTCTCTCGGCCGGCGCGCCGCTTCAATGCCGGCGCCAGTGAGAGGTCGTGTCCGCTCTGGCCGGGCATGAATGCGGCACTGACCGTTTCGGGCGGGAAGCACGCGCGGGTGATGAAGAGGGTTCGGGTTGGTCAGGACCGGCCGTGGCAGCAGTCTGGACATGCGCAAAAAAGAGATGTTGTACGTTAATATTGCTGCATATATAATTAACAACGTAAATAATGTGCCAGTTGGACAAATATGATTGGAGATGGAGATGGAAATGGAATTTTACGTAAACACGGATATGCATGTCTATGTCTGTGTGTGTGCGCGCGACGACTATCGCGACCTGGAAGCGGGTGCATGTTTTTGATCGAGTTTTCTTTCTTGGTACGTTAGAAAATCAGTTTGTCTAATTCACATCTAGATGTTATTTAAGGATATCACATCTAAGCTCCCACAAGTATATAATATAGCAACAAGAAACAAGAAAAAACTAGGAAAATACCACAAACAGAGTGTACATCAACTTATATGTGACATAACTATGTCACATCTACATGTGTCCTAGACAGACCCTTAAAAAATTGTCCGCCAGTTTTCGTTTCTTTTTTCCGGGAACACACGTATTCTATTTAAAACCACTGCTATGGAGAGATATTTTTACTCCATTATAGCCTCTTGTTTGGTAGAGTTTCTTGTGTCTCGCTCTCTCACCCTCTCCATATCGAAACAAGATGAAAGTGTCCACTCTATCTCTCTCCTCACCGGTGGTCACAGATCCGGCCGAATCCCGTCCGCTACGGGAGGTGAGGAGGTGCAGTGTTGACGTTGTCGCCGTCGGCGACGGAGGAAGCCGGTGCGCAACGTCCTCTCGGAGCCAGCGCTGGCACGGACGAAGATCCTCTGCGCCCTTGTTCACTGCCGTCGTGTGGGCAGATCCCGCCCGCCCGCCTAAATGACATCTCGCCCACCTGAGGTATAACTTCTTGTACTGGTCCAGCTCCCCAGGTCGCTGCGTGCGGGTTTTCTTCTATGCGACTACTCCCCAGCTCCTCGTGCATAGTAGCTAGGGTTCGTCGGCTGGTCCAACATCACCTACTAGTACTACTATTATAGAGGAAATGCCACTCAAAATGTTGTCCTGATTTCTGCCTCGATGGAGGTATACATGTTATTTTGACAAAAAGTACACGGTGGTTGTGCGGTCATTGTCCATATGGTGGTAGTACTATCACTGGTTAAATGAAGAAATGCTTTTTTTTCTCAGGTATCCTGGTTTAGTTCTCATCAAGATAATTATGATGCTTCTGTTTGTTGGTGTAATTTTCATTAATTCTTATTGACAATTGAGATGTCGTTGCTAACCCTTTTTTATATTTTTGGAAATAGTGATGCGTGTCTCCATACCCGGGCATGTCTTCCTCAATTTTAGTGGAACTGCACAAAATTGGATGGCCATTGTTGTTCTGCCTCACTGTCCTCTGCCACGTGGTTCTTCCTTCCTCGAGCTTGATTACTGAGAAGAAACAGACCACAACGAGGATTTGTCAAACTTCTTAGGTGCCTCACCCAAACTTGATGCCAAATGGATAATGCATCACCACGATGACCTATCAATGCTCATGGTTGCGCCTCATGGTTGCGTCGGCTGGTGAAGCTGATCGATTTTCGACGAAAAACAAGTTGTCCTCCATCGGTGCTCTTTGCTTGTTACGCACAAAGATGATATCCTTCATCAGTTCACCTTGGTTGCGTTGGAGACACAGTCGTGTTTCATGTTGGTGCAATTTTATCACACAATTGGCTATGAACAAAATGTTTCCTCGAAGAAGGATCGACGTTGGTACTAAGAGCATAAGTTTTGTATTGATTTCTAAGCCTTCTCACAACTTTGTCTCCAGCTCCCGTGTAATTTTATTTGTCCAGCTATTAACTTTGATTTAAAAACATAGTGTGGACTAAAAACCCGGATGGACGTAGTAGCCCTCCATTTTTATTTACTCCGCATATTAGATTTGACTGAAGTCAAACTTTTTAATACTCTCAAACCTTTCCGATAATTGAAATTAAATTTCTTTATTTGTACACACTCTCACACGTTTCCGATAATTTGGCGCATGTGTGGTTGTTCACTTAAGGGAGGGTAGTGTACCACATGTGAAGGACAGGAAGTGCGACCAGGACGCATGGGCGTGGATCGTTAGTTCATCGGAAGTAGTACTAGTTTTCTTCACTGTACATTAAATAAAGAGTTTCGTTTCGTACTTACACAATTTAAAACGATTGTGATGGAGAGAATAAGAAAACCACTCTACTATATTTTAGTCATATACACGAGAGTACTATATGGACGCAGCTTCATTGACTTAGTGCACCTTCCTTTGGATTTACGACAGGTGGACCCAAAATGTGGCTGGCTCACCTGTCATACAGCCAAAAGCAGGTGCAGTGAAGGCACCGGAGCTCAGTCCGTACTACAGTAGTATATATATAAGCGGGAGCCTCAGCGCTTGTTCGCTAGGGTTTGCACTCTCCATACGCTCGCCGCACTACATATATGTTACACGCTGGAGGCTCAGCGTTCATTTGCTAGGGTATGCTATATTCACAGTCTCTCACCCTCTCTTCACCAGATCTAAACAAGACTGTGTTGTCCTATTGTCTCTCTCTCCCCCCTCACAGCTGGTGAAGGAGGCGTCCGTATTCCTTCGCACCGGGAAGGGGAGGAGGTGCAGCGTTCACTCTATCGCCTTCGGCGAGGGAGGCAATCCACTGCCGGCTGCGTTGTTCTCTTTCACCCAGCGCCTGTGCGGGAGGGCCACCGACCCCTTCTTCCTCGCTGTCGTACGTAGTGTGGGCAGATCCGGCCTCCCGCCGCACGCCTTGCCACATCTCGACGACCCTAAGGTATAAGTTTCTTTGAATCTGTCGTTGCTCTAGCTGCATGTGGATCTTTTTTGATCTGTAGTCGAATCTGGGTCTTGGTTCAAAGAGGAAAGAAGGATGCGGTGGGCTGGAGCAAGAATCTAGGACGTGGTTCAATGAGGAAAGGAGGGGCGGAAAGTAGTATAGACTGGCTATCCAGCCGCTTTGTAGGTCGAAAAGGGGAAAAGGGGGTAACCCAGTACACACATCTGTAAGGAACCGATCTCTTTGTTGAAAATGGAAAGAAACTGGGGGGTCAGGTAGTTTGTCCACGACTAGATTTGCTGCCCTCACATAGGAAGAAGGTTCAAAGAGAACAAATATGGGACCAGCGCATATATGCTGCTTGGCTACATACTCTGCATCACCCATTTATACGTGTGGACGCACATGGTGCTGGCATGTCCCATGCAGCTATTTTGCTGTTGTTAAACTTAGAATTAACTACTGATCTGTTTTAAAAGAATTTCTCTGTTAATATGAATCAATGCAACCGTTTTAGAAATGCTACTGTCCTATACTTTGTTTTCCATCAAGATAAGGTAGATGCTTCTTTTTGTGGCCACATGTTTCATCCTCCTTTATTGGCCAATAATTGTTTTCTTTTTTGCCTCTTAAAACAGGGATATCTATTCAACTTGTTGCTATAGAAAACTTAAATGTCACATCGACAACTTTGCTTGATTTCAGTGCAATTGCATAAAACTTGATTGGATTTCCTACTCGTGTTGGTAGATTCGTATTTTATGTTGGTCGTCTCATGAAAGGTCGGTACAGGCCGTCATCCACATGATTGTGCATTGTGCTTTGAGATGCTGTGCTACTTGTATTGGTACCGTTTTAAATAAATGATGAATTGAAGCTATTGTATTGCTGTCTTTTCCCATTAAGTAGTGAACAAAAATGGGACCAACCCAGACATGATGCTTGTTGCTTTGTTACAACAAATTCAACATCACCCCCTTTATAAGCCAGTAATTGATACCACTCTCAGAATTAACTACTGAATCTTATTTCAAAACTGCAACACTTGTTAGGGATTGGTGGGATTACCATTTTTGTGGCCCCATGTTTCATCGTCCTTTATTAGCCAGTAATTGATTCCTTTTTTGCCTCTATTTATACAGGGATATCTATTCAACTTGTTGCTATTGTGACAGTTTGCTTCTCTAGGCGAAACACTTTGCTTGATTTCAGTGCAACTGCACAAAACGAGATTGGATTTCCTATTCGTGTTGGCAGATTTGTAGGTGATCTTGTGTGCATCATGACATGTTGGTACTTGCCTTCATCCACATGATCGTGCAGTGTGTTTTGAGATGCTGTGCTACTTGTATTGGTACTATTTTAAATAAATGATGAATTGGAGCTATTGTATTGCTGTCTTTTCCCATTAAGTAGTGAACAAAAATGGGACCAACCCAGACATGATGCTTGTTGCTTTGTTACAACAAATTCAGCATCACCCCCTTTATAAGCCAGTAATTGATGCCACTCTCAGAATTAACTACTGAATCTTATTTCAAAACTGCAATACTTGTTAGGGATTGGCGGGATTACCATTTTTGTGGCTGCATGTTTCATCCTCCTTTATTAGCTAGTAATTGATTCCTTTTTTGCCTCTGTTTATATAGGGATATCTATTCAACTTGTTGCTATTGCTACATTTTGCTTCGCTACGCGAAGCACTTTGCTTGATTTCAGTGCAAATGCACAATACGAGATTGGATTTCCTATTCGTGTTGGCAGATTCGTATTTTATCGTTGTCGGTCTCATGAAAGGTCAGTACAGGCATCATCCACATGATTGTGCAGTGTGCTTTGAGATGTTGTGCTACTTGTATTGGTACTGTTTTAAATAAATGTTGAATTGAAGCTATTGTATTGCTGTCTTTTCCCATTAAGTAGTGAACAAAAATGGAACCAACCCAGACATGATCCTTGTTGCTTTGTTACAACAAACTCTGCATCACCCCCTTTATAAGTAGATGGAAGAACATACTCTTGTTGCGCCCACTCTACCCTGCAACTGTTTATGCTTTTCGTTAATCTAATGCCACTGGTAAAATTAAGCAATGCCACTCTCAGAATTAATTAACTACTGAAACTTAGTTGAAAACTGCAGCACTTGTTAGGGATTGGTGGGATTACCATTTTTGTGGCCACATGTTTCATCCTCCTTTATTGGCCAGTAATTGATTCCTTTTTTTCCTCTGTTAAAACAGGGATATCTTTTCAACTTGTTGCTATTGCGACATTTTGCTTCGCTTAATTTTGGTGGAACTGCTCAAAATGAGACCGGATTTCCATATATGTGTTGAGATCTCTTTGAGATCTTCCTCACGAGTTGTTTCAAATCTTGGTCTTGAATGGTCAGTACCGACCTTCCTCTGAATTAACTACTGAATCTTAGTTCAAAACTGCAGACACTTGTTAGGGATCGGCAGGAGTTCTGTTAGGGATCGGCCGGAGTACATGTTTAAGAAATGTATTGTTCAGATAATGTCTCTGTTATTATATATCAGTTACAGACTTACAGTGTTTTACAAATGGTACTATCCTGCTTTGTAGTTCTTTCTACATGTTTAACCAAGGTATTGTTAAGATAATGTCTCTGTTAAAATGAATCAGTCGCATTGTTTTAGGAATGATACTTTTCTGCTTTTTCGTTCTTTATACATCTTGAAACAAGGCATTGTTAAGATAATGTCTCAGTTAATATGAATGAATCACACTGATTGAGAATTGCTACTCTCCTGCTTTGTTTCCCATTAAGATAAGGTAGATCAGTAGATGTTTTTCTCCTGGGAGTACAAGTCATCAAGCGTTATTTCTTAGTAATTGTTTCCCTTATACCTTTTGTTGCTTACAGGGATATCAAAATTAAAGCTCGGTTTTTTCCGACTTCGATTTTAGTTCAACTGCACAAAAGGAGCCAATGTGTCCAGTTGGTCGTTCCACTTTGCAGAAAGAAGCAGTCACTGTTTACACTACATTACAGAAGGAATGACCGAGAAGCTTTATAGAGTATTAGGCCTTCCACTATGTAGGCCAAAAGAGGTGCCAATTTCACCTTTTCTTAGTTTGGCACCGAATCCCTCCATTGCTACAGCCGGTGCCATAAATATTAGACACCAGTGACATGACTAGTCTGCAGAGACCATTGGCAATTTAACAACACGTGGAGTGCCCTGGGCAAGAAGTGCCCAAACAAGTACAAGAAGCGACAGGACTCCACGATCATAGGCATTACATATTTTGAATGGGAAAAGCTTGTCAAAGTTTAATCATTGATGTTAGCAAGAAGCGATAGGACTCCACGATCATAGGCACTACATATTTTGAATGGGAAAAGCTTGTCAAAGTTTAATCATTGATGTTAGCAAGAAGACATTAGTTTAATATATTGAAACTGGAAAACCTTGTCAAAATTTGCTCATTGATGTTAGCCAGAAGACCTGCATTTGATATTTTTGAGTGGGACGCCCTTGCTGTGAGCAGCGTCGAGTGCTTTTTCCTATTCCTGTGTTCAGTTTAGAAGTAAATAGTTACTCTGCTGAGATATTTCTGTGTTAAGAGTTCGTTCTGAATATTGTCTATGTAATGCCAGGCCTTGTGTTTTGAGCTTCGAATGTTGTGGCATGTGGTTCCACAAGCTGTTCACCGTGCCTCCCGAGAATAATGCTTCGTATTGTTTTGCATGTCGTTCTAATGCCAGTGATTTGCTTGTTAAGAAGATCATCCTCTTCTGTTGTTTCCGTGCTTAAGAAGTTCATCTTCTGATGTTTCATTCATAGACTATACGACAAGTCGGGTAGGTTAGACGTGAAACCATATGATCTTCCGACCAACTCATGATATTAGGCCGTGATTGGATCGTCGTTTTCCAACCAAAACCGCTTGTAAATTAAAGCAGATGGTCTCGGGCGAAGGCGCTTGGTTGGTCGATTTCGACTAGTAAAATATCGGAAGTACTTGACACACGGTAAAAACGCTGAACGATACTCGGACGATTGCTAATCCAGCCGTTAGCTGTTGTTTCAGCCTTGCCCATGGATGGCATGATACGCACGTCGTGCATGTATCGTCTGGTAATGCCGTCCATATAGTAGTGCTCGTAAAATATACACTGGTCTCTCAAATTACACGCATAACCCGCCGGTTTTACTTATAGACCTCGGGCCCTCGGTTTCATTACGCCTGTATTTTACGCGTTGTTTTCGATGACGAGTAAATTACACATGTATGTTAATATAGGTTTGAAATAAACCAGAGCTCCCAAGCGCGGCCTTACCGTTTCATGCCGTCACAGTTTCTCGAAGGTGCTCATAGGTGTCCGATGATCCTGGCTTCCTGAATGAGTAGCGAGCGCTGTATCAGACCATCCGTAGGGCCCACGAGGCCCTCTCCGTTGTCCTTCGAGTTGTTGCGCTTGTCGTAGCGCCGAGCATTATTAACATCGTCAACGAACATGAGGATTCAGGAGATGACTTTATTTTGACTGGATGACCCTAGGGACCCACTAGGCCCATAGCCGTACGTACGCAAGTGCCTCCTTATTATGTACAACTATTTTTTTTGCTTTCTCCTGGTTTCCTGACATCATGGTCCCACACCATTGTCAACCTATGTAGTCAATATAGACGAGAGAATTGCACAAGGTGCGGCCGACAGCTGGGACCAAGCAGCTCGAGCAGTATTTGTGTTTTTGAGGCGTGAGAACTGCAGAGTTTTTCTTGGCGATGATTTCGTTGTTGTTCAGAGGAGAGCAGGGTATTAACTGGGCGGGTTGTGGCCCGTCTAGCCCAGGCCAGATATCCAGCCCAGATACTAATTTTTTCAAGCTGAAAATGGCTAGCCCAGCTATACGTCTTTTTGAGGAATACCCAGGCAAGGTCAACTTGTTATTCTCCGCCCTGCTAGGCTGCAAATCTTTCCTAGGATGGATGCATTAGGCTTAACAGGAAAATGGGCTTTAAAAAATAACAAATGGATGTAATTATAAAAACTGGGCAGTAACTATTAAAAATGCACCAAACACGAAATTAGTTTATAAACAATTATTTATGGATTTTGAAAATCTTAAATTTTCATTGTTGCGCGCGCAATGTTTCGTTGGATATTTTCGTAATACAAATTTATATTTAATCTGACTAGAAATTTCGGGATAAAAATATTTCGGAGCCCATTAAAATGTGGGAAATTTTATTGAATTCTGTCTTCAACGGTTGGTTGAAATTATTAATCATTGTCCTAGCTAGAAAATGGGCTGTACTTTTAAGAAACTGTAAATGGGTTAGTGTAAATTCCATTAGAATTCCAAAATGGGTTGTGCATTCTTACAAAACGTAAATGGGCTATAAGTTCTCTACCACACACTTGTGGGCCTACTAAGTGACGCGTCCCCTAAAAAAATAAGTTGACACGTATGCAAGGCTTTGCCAACTTATTATAGTCAACACACGGTTCTAGCAGCAGTGGCCGTTGGATGTCTATCCAACGGATGTCGTGCTTCTTCTTCAATCTCGGATATTCTTAGCTTCGGCCGCCCAAAAAATGATTCCTCCCCCTGACATCTGGGGCGCATCGTTTCAGAGGCTGACCTATGGTCCTATTAAGTTGGAGCGTACCAAGAGCTTTGTCAACTTAGTCAATAATAAATGTTTCTACCTTCAGTGACTGTACGATGTCCATCCAACGGCCGCAGTGCTTCTTCAACCTCTGGTCTTCTTGGTCTAGCCGCCCAAAGCAGCGCCAGTCGTGTCGCCTGCTCCTGCCTCCCGTGGCCGGCTGTGCTGCCGCGGAGGCCTCACCGCCCCCATACTACTCCCACCGCTGGCCAGGCCATCCATCCACTCACCCACACCCCCTATTATTCTGCGGCGACGACAGCCTCACACCGCAGCTGAACCAGTGAACCCTCGTACTCCTCTCCGCGCGGGCTTCCACTGCTGCGTCTTCCCCGGCTCCGCGTTGTCCCCTTCCTAGGCCTCGCCATCGTCCAGGCCACCGCCCTGGTGCTCTCGGCGCGGCGTGGTCAATGTGGTCAACGACCGACTTCCATCGGAAGAGTACTGTACGTGGAGAGGCTGACAGCTGGGTCCAGGCGGCCGCAAGGAAGTGCCTCCTTATTACGCGCAAAATAATTATTCCTCCACCTTACAGCAGGGACCCATCGGATGGGCCACCTTATTTCGTGAAAAAAACGTTTCCCCCCTAACTGCTCGGACCCACCGGACGGGCCAGCGTATTTCACGAAAAAATGTTCCCCCCGCTGTCAGCTAACCCACCGGAAGTGCCTCCTTATTACGCACACAAAAAATGAATACTCCCCCTGCTAGCTGGGACCCACCATGGTGGGAGGCTGACTTGTGGGCCTACTAAGTTGACTGGGACGGGGGCATTTTTCAACTTTAGTCAATATGAACGATTCTAGCTCCAGTGACCGTACGATGTCCATCCAACGGCCGTAGTGCTTCTTCAACCTCTGGTCTTCTTGCTCCAGCCGCCCAAAGCAGCACCGGTCGTGCCGCATGCTCCTGCCTCCCGTGGCTGGCTGTGCTACCGCGGAGGCCTCACCGCCCCCTACTATTCCTACCGCTGGCCAGGCCCTGCGGCGACGGCAGCCTCACACCGCAGCCGAACCAGTGAACCCTCGTACTCCTCTCCGCGCGGGCTTCCACTGCCGCGTCTTCCCCGGCTCCCCGTCGTCCCCTTCCTAGGCCTCGCCGTCGTCCACCGCCCTGGTGCTCTCGGCGCGGCGTGGTCAACGTGGTCAAGGAACGACTTCCATCGGACGTGGACTGTACTTGGAGAGGCTGACAGCTGGGTCCACGGCCGTAGCAAGGAAGTGCCTCCTTATTACGTGATAAATAATTATTCCTCCACCTGACAACGGGGACCCACCGGACGGGCCACCGTATTTTGCCCGCCTGACTGCTGGGACCCACCAGCTACATCTTCGCAGGCAAGGAAGTGCCTGACAGTCGGGACCCACCTGGTCGAAGCGTACGTAGCGTTGTCATTCTGGTCCCGAACGTGTAAGTACATATATACTGCTGGATGTAGAGGCGCGCACATGTCGTAGTAGAAGCGCGTACGTGTCGTAGTAGAGGCGTGCACGTAGCATGGACACGTACGTACAACGGCCAGAGTGCAAGAAAGAAAATACGGCCACGTACGTACATACGGGCAGGGTCTCGAATGCCTACTCGCGCATACGTACGGCCAGGACTCGTGTACATGGCTGGGTCGGAACGGACAAACAGCGTCGTCGTCGTGTTCATGGGGAGGCAACGGAATGCGTCGTGTTCAAGGGGAGGCAACGGAATGCGTCGTGTTCATGGGGAGGCAACGGAACGCGTGGGAGCCAACCGGCTGGGTCGGAACGGAATGCGTGGTCGTGTTCATCGGGAGGGCTTGGATGGAACAGGCGATGGAAACAAGGCCTGGCGTACCGCACAACGGAGGAAACGGACCTCCTACGTTCGGAATGGGGTCCTGTTGATCGGGAGGGGTCTGGCGTACCGCAAAACAGAGGAAAGGGACCTCCTACGATCGAAACGGGGGTCCTGTTGATCGGGAGGGGTGTGACGTACTGCAAAACGGGGGAAACATACTTGTGTTGGAGCGCTACGGTCGAAACGGGGGTCTTGTTCATCGGGAGGGGTGTGGCGTACCGCAAAACGGGACTCCACGGGATACTGTTCATCTCCACCATCGACCCCCTCCAGCCTCCATGAGCTACTGTTCGTCCATCGTCGACCTCCTCCAGCCTCCACGGGCTCCTGTTCATCCAGCCTCCACCACGCGCTACTCCACCGGCTACTGTTCAACCACCCCTCCACCGTCTACTGTTCATCCAGCCCACCACACCACGGGGTCCTGTTCAACCACCCCTCCACAGGCACCCCTCCACCGTCTACTATTCATCCAGCCCTCCACACCACGGGGTCCTGTTCAACCACCCCTCCATGGCACCTCTCCACCGTCTACTGTTCATCCAGCCCTCCACACCACGGGGTCCTATTCATCCACCCCTCCACGGGCACCCCTCCACCGTCTACTGTTCATCCAGCCCTCCACCACACCACGGGGTCCTGTTCATCCAGAGGCAACACCACCGCTCACTGTTCATCCAAACCCCCCGCAATGCTCATTGTTCATCCCATCGATCGGCTTCAGTTAGCAGCAGTAGCGAAGGAATCGCTCAATCAGGTTCACTTAACAGCCATTGATCGATTGCTCGGGTTCAGTAACGCGTAGCCTGCAGTCCAATCGCTCGGGTTCAGTTAGAGCCCAACGCCTCGCTCGGGTTCAGTTAGAGCCAAGTACTCGCACACACGCGTGTACGTGTACGAGAGAAACGCGCATCGCTCGGCCCCCGACCTCCCACCATAACCGGGAACTCCCCGAAATTTTCCTCCCCCTCGCTTCTATCACGGTTTTTTCCGTCATGGACGGCCCAAAGAATGTCATGCAGTTGCGTCTCCGGCCCGCCCAGGACGAAAAGCCCATTTTCTGTCATGATTTTTTGTCATAGAAGTAGGAGCCCACCACATCTATGGTGATACCGGGTTTTGTCACAATTATCGTCATAGAAGTGTCATATGTATGACAGAAAAAAATTTCGTTCGGCCCAAAATGTCACGGATGTGTCTTTTTTTTGTAGTGACTACCGCTCGTGGGAGCGGTACTACCGCTTGGAGGGGATGTAATTTTTTACTACAACTCTTGGGAGCGGTACTACCGCTTGGAGCAGTACTAGCGCGGCTACTTCCGTGGCTACTTCCGCTCCGGACCAAAAAATCGTCACAAGTCCAGCGGTGGTAGGCACGGATGTATTTTTTAGTACCGCTCGCAAGCAGTAGTACACCTACCCTTTTAGGTAGTACCGCTACCCCTAGCGGTAGTACCATGAGGTCGAGCGGTAGTACCGCTCTGTGCGGGCTGTGGGCATAACAGTTGGATTTTTTCCCACCTATAAAAGGGGGTCTTCATCCCCAATGAACCTTATCATTTAAGCTTGTGTTCTTCCCCCATTGTTGACCTTCTTCGAGCTTGCTATCTCTCAATCCCTCCATGGATTCTTGCTAGTTTTAGGAGGAAAAGAGAGAGGAGATCTAGATCCACATTTGCACCAATCACTTTCTCCTCTATGTGAGGGGGAACGCCTTGGATCTAGATCTTGGAGTTCTTGGTGTTCTCCTTCTTGTTCTTCCTCTCATTTCCTCCCTAGCATTAGTTGCATTGGTGGGATTTGGAAGAGAAGGACTTGGGCACTCCGTGTGCCCTTGCCATTGCATTTGGTGCATCGGTTTGAGTTCTCCACGGTGATACGTGGAAGTTACAAGTTGAGAAGCTTATTACTCTTGGGTGCTTGGTGCCCTTGAGCTTGTTACTCTTGGTTGCTTGGGCGCCCTAGATGGTTGGTGGTGTTCGGAGCTCAATCATTGTGGTGTAAAGCTCCGGGCAAGCGTCGGGGTCTCCAATTAGGTTGTGGAGACCGCCCCGAGCAATTTGACAGGTACCGGTGACCGCCCCCAAGGGTTGCCAAAGTATACGGGTTCGGTGACCGCCCCCAAGGGTTGACATTTGTACGGGTTTGGTGACCGCCCTCAAGGGTCCCTTAGTGGAATCACGACATCTTGCATTGTGCGAGGGCGTGAGGAGATTACGGTGGCCCTAGTGGCTTCTTGGGGAGAACTGTGCCTCCACACCGCTCCAAACGGAGATTTGCACCCGCAAGGGTGTGAACTTCGGGATACATCGTCGTCTCCGCGTGCCTCGGTTATCTCTTACCCGAGCCCTTTACTTATGCACTTTACTTTGTGATAGCCATATTGTTTCATGTAATATATCTTGCTATCACATAGTTGTTTATCTTGCTTAGTATAAGTTGTTGGTGCACATAGGTGAACCTAGTTGTTGTAGGTTTTGTGCTTGAAAAATTAACCGCTAGGTTTCTTCCTCATTTGTTCAAGCATAAACCATAATTATTTTAAATCACCTATTCACCCCCTCTAGGCGACATCCATGATCTTTCAATTGGTATCAGAGCCTCGTCTCTCCTTTTAGGACTTAATCGCCTAGAGAGTAAGGATGTCTACTAGGGGTTTAGGGTTCTCAGACACTCTTAGTTTTGATGGCACAAAATTTGATGTTTTGGTAATTCACGTGCTTAAACTCTTTAGGGTCATGGACCCAAATTTAGAGCGAATTATAGATATGGGTTTTTAACCTCCAAAGGATCCCCAAAGATTATCTTTAGAGGATGAGAAAAACTCTTATCTCAATGCTCAAGTTTCTAATGTGCTTTTTGATGCTTTAAGCAATGTAGTTATATTTCAACTCATGTCGTCCCGGGATGCTCATGAGTTGTGGACAAAGCTTTCAAATTAAATATGGTGTGTCCCAGATTTGTGGGTATGATTATTCTCCCTCCACCTCCGACCGTGTTGCCTTCTCAACTTCTTCTACTTCACCTACATGTGGATTGCCACAAGGTAATGCTATGGTGAGTAGTGTTGGTCATCGCAATGATGATAGTGTGCTTTTTCTTGGTGATCCTTCATCATTATATTATTGCAATGGTCTTTCTTTGGAATTTAACACTTCGAGCACCTTACATGTTTCACATGCTTGTGTTGATAGTCCTTGCATATCATGTTTGCTTGCTCAAATCTCATGATGATATGCTTGGTATGACTTGTTGCCATGATAAAAATGTATCTATTTCCTCGAGTTGTTGTGCTAACAATGTAGAGGAAACTCAACACTCCATGGAACAAGATGTGGTCTTAAATGGTGCTTCAAGGGATATTGCTTTATGCCTTATGGCTAAGGCTTCAAAGGTATCTCCTACTTTGAACGCCAATATGTCTCTTGATGATGATGTTAATGCTAATGATGATGAGGATAATGATGAAGAGAATGATAATTTTGCCTCCTTAAAAATTAAGGGGGAAATGGTCTTTAAAGCTCTTCATAAAAATAAAATTGCTCGGTCCAACTTCATGGAAATCATGTCCATTGCCATTGAGGGCAAGAATTATATTGAGGAGTTGGAATCTCATCTTGAGGAGCATGAGGTCACCATTGAGAAAATGGAAGGTCATGAGCGTGATTACGCTAATGAGATTGTGGACCTCTCTCATGCTCTTGAACTTGAACAAACCACCAAGGAAACTCTTGAGGAGACTTTTGCGCTAGAACTATCTAGAGTGAAGGAATCTCATGACAGAGCTCTTGAGGTGGCCAATGATTTTGAAACTAAAAATGATAAACTTGAAGTTGCGCATGCTAAACTCCTTGAGGACTTTCGGCACCTCCAAAATTGCTCAAGGGTCATTAAGAGTGAGCTCATCAAACTCACCGAGTCTCATGCACAACTTAAAGCTTCATATTCAAAAGAGCTTGCCAAGTTGCCTTCTCCTCTTGCTATTATTGATGGTGCTTGTGCTACTAACTCTATTACTTGTGAAGCATCCATTTTGAAGGAGAATGTTGAGCTTCGGGCTCAACTTGAGTTGCTATCTAGCAATTATGGGAAATTGGAAGAAATCCATGAAAAGCTCTCAAGCTCTCATGATGATCTTCTAGTATCCCATAATGTGCTAAAGATAGCTCATGAGGCCATGATTGCTAAGGTAACATCTAGTGAGCCTCATGTGGATACTAGCACTACTTCTAGTCAAAATGCTATTTTGACATGTGCTAGTCCTTGTAATTCATCTACTCACAATGTTGGTACAACTTGTGATGAATTTCTTTCCTTGCCGTGTTGCTCTAACGATGAAGCTTATACTTCCTATAGTACTTGTGTTGAGACTAATGTGACGCCCCCGATTCAATCGTACACTAATCATGCACGCAAATGTGTACGATCAAGATCAGGGACTCACGGGAAGATATCACAACACAACTCTACAAATAAAATAAGTCATACAAGCATCATAATACAAGCCAGGGGCCTCGAGGGCTCGAATACAAGTGCTCGATCATAGACGAGTCAGCGGAAGCAACAATATCTGAGTACAGACATAAGTTAAACTAGTTGCCATAAGATGACTAGCACAAACTGGGATACAGATCGAAAGAGGCGCAGGCCTCCTGCCTGGGATCCTCCTAACTACTCCTGGTCGTCGTCAGCGGGCTGCACGTAGTAGTAGGCACCTCCAGTGTAGAAGGAGTCGTCGTCGACGGTGGCGTCTGGATCCTGGGCTCCAGCATCTGGTTGCGGCAACCGGGTAGAAGGGAAAGGGGGAAAAGGGGGAGAAAAGCAACCGTGAGTACTCATCCAAAGTACTCGTAAGCAAGGAGCTACACTACATATGCATGGGTATATGTGTAAAGGGCCATATCAGTGGACTGAACTGCAGAATGCCAGAATAAGAGGGAGATATCTAATCCTGTCGAAGACTACGCTTCTGGCAGCCTCCGTCTTGCAGCATATAGAAGAGAGTAGAATGAAGTCCTCCAAGCAGCATCGCATAGCATAATCCTACCCGGCGATCCCCTCCTCGATGCCCTGTTAGAGAGCGATCATCGGGTTGTATCTGGCACTTGGAAGGGTGTGTTTTATTAAGTATCCGGTTCTAGTTGTCATAAGGTGAAGATACAACTCCGGGTCGTCCTTTTACCGAGGGACACGGCTATTCGAATAGATAAACTTCCCTGCAGGGGTGCACCACATAGCCCAACACGCTTGATCCCATTTGGCCAGACACACTTTCCTGGATCATGCCCGGCCTCGGAAGATCAACACGTCGCAGCCCCACCTAGGCACAACAGAGCGGTCAGCACGCCGGTCTAAACCTAAGCGCGCATGGGTCTGGGCCCATCGCCCTGAGCACACCTGCACGTTGCGTACGCGGCCGGAGAGCAGACCTAGCAACCTCCATTTCAAAGGAAGTCACGTTACGCGGTCCAACCCGGCGCGCGCCGCTCAGTCGCTGACGTCACGAAGTGCTTCGGCTGATACCACGACGTCAGGATACCCATAACTACTCCCGCGTAGGTGGTTAGTGCGTATAGACCAAATGGTCAGACTCAGATCAAATACCCAGATCTCGTTAAGCGTGTTAAGTATCGTGAACGCCTACTAGGGCCAGGCCCACCTCTCTCCTAGGTGGTCCGAACCTTCCCTGTCGCTCCGCCACAAAGTAACAGTCGGGGGTCGTCGGGAACCCAGGCCCACCTCTACCGGGATGGAGCCACCTGCCCCTTCAGCCCCCATCTCCGAACAGTATCATAGGTAATGTAATAGTGTAAAAAATACAGTTTATGTCCGCGATCACTTCCCGAAGTGATCACGGCCCAGTACTGTAGCATGGCAGACGGACAAAAGTGTAGGGCCACTGATGGAACACTAGCATCCTATACTAAGCAGTAGGATTGTAGGTAAAGGTATCAACAGCAGTATCAAAGACAGGCTATGCATCAGGATAGGAATAACGAAAGCAGTAACATGCTACACTACTCTAATGCAAGCAGTATAGAGGAGAGTAGGCAATATCTGGTGATCAAGGGGGGGGGCTTGCCTGGTTGCTCAGACAAGAAGGGGGTCGTCAACACCGTAGTCGATCACAGGGGTACCGGCAGCGGTCTCGGGGTCTACCGGAAAAAGTAACGGAGGGGGAACACAATAAATAACATAGCAATCAAAGCATAACATGACAAACGCGGTGCTAGAGGTGATCTAACGCAGGGATAGGTGATACCGGCGAAGGGGGGAAACATCCGGGAAAGTATCCCCGGTGTTCCGTGTTTTTGGGCAGGGGAGCCGGAGGGAGAAAAGTTGCGAGCTTGATATGTTAGGAATGTGTGGCGGACGAACGGGCTGCGTATCCGGGTTCGTCTCGTCGTTCTGAGCAACTTTCATGTTGAAAAATATTTTAATCCGAGTTACGGATTAAAAGATATGATTTTCTAAAGTTTTAAATCATTTTTAGAATTTATTTAATTAATTTAATTCGAAATTAGATTTATGACATCAGCATGATGTCATGCTGACGTCAGCAGTCAACAGAGTTGACTGGGTCAAACTGACATGTGGGTCCAATGGGACCCACCTGTCATTGACACATCATCCTAACTAACAGATTAGTTAGGTTAATTAGATATTTATGTTAATCAAGTTTAATTAGTTTAACTAAACAGGATTAATTAAGGTAATTATTTAGTTAATTAATTAATTAATCATATTATTATTTATTTATTTATTATATATATTTTTTAATTCTTCTCTTTTTTTTAACAGGGGCGTGGGTGGGGGGGCCCACTAGGCAGTGGCCCATAGGGCCAAACGGGCGTGGGCGGTGGATGGGGTGCGGGGCGCCAGGACGCCCGCCCGCAGAGACGGGGGCCGTCCGCCTCCGGCGGAAGTGGCGAGGCCACGGCGAGTGGCCGGAGCTGCGGGAACCAGAGGCGGAGACGAGCAACGCGCGGTGGTGCCGGAGCACAACCAGGGCATGAGCGGGGCACGCGGCCCAGGCGCGGTGCGGGGACAAGGCCGCGGCATGGCGCGCGCGAGGGGATGGCAGGAGGTGGTTGCGGCAGAGCCGCGCGACTACGGGCGCGCGCGATGGACGACCAACGGGCGCGCGGCGTCAGGGGGACAGCGGGCGCGGAAGCCGAACAACGCCTGTGGGCACGGGCAGCACGATGGCCAGGAGCGCGGGGGGGGGGCGATGGCCGGTGCGAGGGCCGCGACGACGAGCGCGAGCGCGCGCAGCGCTGGCAGGAGGGGTCACGCGAGGGAGAGGGGAGGGGAAGAGGCTCACATCGATCCTGTAGTTGTGTAAGCGCGTGCTCGGGGAGGGCCTGGGGTAGATGGACGGCGGCGAGGTCGGGGTCGTCCAGCAAGGCGGCACCGACGACGTCGGGGCGATCCGGGGCGACGTCGAGGTGCAGGCGATGGAGACGGCATGGCGGCACCGACGACGGCGAGGTGTCGGGGCGGCTCCGGCGTGGTGGTCTCCGGCGACGGCGTCGAGCGGCGGGGCGGGTGCGCGCTGGGGGAGACGAGGGGAGAGAGGGGATCGATCCCGATCCAGGGGAATCGGGGGAGGGAGTGGGGCGAGTGGGGGGTTAGGGTTACGTGGTGGGGATAAGGAGAGAGTGGAGGGGCCGGCTGGGCCGGCCTGATTGGCCCCGAGGCCATTTGGGCCGAGGCCCAGCGAGGGGGGGCTGTAATTTCTTTTGTCTCTTTTTTTTGTTGTTGTTCTTTTTCTTTTACTGTATTATTTTATTTTAGGTAGTAAATGATTTTAGTTAAATGTTCAAAGTATTAACTAAACTTGAGACAATATTTTGGGCTAGTCCAACAAGTCTCAACTGATTTTTGAATACTTTGCATATTTATTTAAATTAGATTGTTTCAATAAAAAGCTTATGTGTAGGTTTTAAAAATGTTTAGGGGCACTTGTATATTTGTAAAAGGTTATCTCTTACATGAAAATTAGTTGGTGAATATTTGCAACCCAACTTACATTTTTATTTTTCCTTTTGAAATTTTTAATTATTTGACTTTATCTTTGAATTTGAATTGGGTTTGGATTAAAGCGAGGTTTAGCAAAATTAATTGTGATGACATGGCACTATCAGTGTGTGATTACTGTAGCTTAAATACCCGGGCGTCACAACTAACCATGTAGATGAAATCAAAGAGCTCAAGGCCCAAGTAACTTATTTGAAGAAATACTTGGAAAAGTGTTATGAAGGCAAATTCACACTCAACAATATCTTGAGTGTGCAAAAATCCCCCAATGACAAAGGTGGACTTGGATTCAACTCCAATAAGAAGAAGTCTAAGAGAAACAAGAAGAAGGGCCAAGAACAACTCAAGAATTCGGCCAAGATTATTTGCTTCAAGTGCAAAGTAGAAGGGCATCATGTTAGATCTTGCCCATTGATGAAGAAGCCCATTAGTGACAAGCAACAAGGGAAGTGGCCACAAGTTCACTCTCATGATCAATCTCAAGTTGAAGAAAGGCATCTTCCCAAGAAAACTCAAGCTAATGCTTCTCAAGTTGAGAAATCAAGTGAGAAGAAAGTGAAGAGTAGACGTTGCTACCTATGTCGTGAGAAAGGTCGCCTCGCTTCTTCATGCACTAGTGGTAACTTATCCAACCCAATTATTATTGATGATATCTATTCTCTTGGGAAGGATAAGGTTGGCAATGTGTTTGCCAAATTTTTTGGTACTCAAGGTGGTGTTAAGAAAAGGACCATTTGGGTAGCCAAGCCTATTGTGACTAACCTCTTAGGACCCAACTTGGTTGGGGACCAACAATCTCAAACTTGATCAATAGGTGTTGTCGGAGGGCATTGGAGACTTTGCTACATTATGAAGAATTAAGGGGTCTTCATCATTCGTATTGTCTCAAGCCAAGTCAGTTGGATTATCAAGTTTCTACACTATATCCAATGTGCCTCCTTCCGGTAACTTGTACTTAAATTGCTTACATTGAAAGTTTCTTGCCCCTTTGCATGTTTGCTTTTGTTCCTTGCATGTGTTTGTATATGTTGTGTCTCCAAATTGCTTATCTTGAGTAATCAAGTATGTGTATGTTGGTTTCACTTCATGTACATGTGTGTTGTTCGTTGAGTCTTTGTGCATATTGTTTGTATCTTAGTTGGCTCTTGTGAGAGATTAATGGAATATCCCAATGTGGGGGAGTTATGTGCTTTGTGCACCTCACAATCCTATAAATGTGTGTACATGAGTAATACCGCGTAGTGTTGATATTACAAGATTATCTAGTCGCTATGTGGTATGTCTTCTCATGAGAAATTCAAATTCTAAACAGTCCATCAATTATCTCTTGTTGGATTCCCTTATTGCCTCTTGTTAAGTTTTTTTAGTATCACATTATGGGGGAGTAATATGCTATGTGCATATTACAAGCCTAGAAAATATGTTCATTTGAGATATTGTCACTAGAATTGATATTGTAAATTATCTTGTCCCTAGGTGGCATGTTAGCTCTACAAGTTGCAATTTGCTTCTGTCTGGTGTGAAGATGATGTTGGATATCTGTCGGTGGGAACGACACCTATGGGATCACTGGGATCCCTTCTACGGTTGGCGGGCGCGAGGTTGTGCAAAGAGCGGGTTTGATAGGAAGCACACAGATCGTTTACCCAGGTTCGGGCTGCGAAGGCGCGTAATACCCTAGTCCTGCTTTGGTGGATGTATTTGAGTGCTCTTGTGTTCTTGAGCTAGCTACGGGGTGTAACTTGCCCAAAAGATCTGAATCCTTCTCCTGGTCGCCTCGAGCCTCCTTTTATAGGCAAAAGGGGTTGCCACAGTGGCACACAAGAGGTGGAAAGGTCTACAGTCGATAAGCCTATCCTCTGGGACCGTCGGACAAACACATTTAATGCGCTGCCGACGTGCCCCCCTTGCTTTATCGGGGACAGCAAGGAAGCACGTCCCAGCTGTCGCCGCCTCGCTTGGCCTCGACACGCATCCGAGCTGATGAGGCATCGCGGCGCCATGTTGGCCGGCTGCTGGGCTGGCGCGGTGGTGGAGCCTTCAAGAAGACCTGCATGCCACCACGCATGTGCTTGCTGAGTCGGTTGTGGAGGCCGCTCATCGCCACGCAGGTGCTTGCTCAGCTGGTTGAGCTGGCAGCTGCATTGGTACAACGGTGGAGCCTTGGCAGACGCGGGCTTGGACGTGGCCCCGTAAGTGTCCCCGGCAAGGGCCTTGCCGGGGCCCCGACAAGGGTCTTGCCGCGGCTCCATGGTCTTCCCCGGCAAGCATCTTGTCGGGGGTCTCGTGGATTTCCTCGGCTAGGATCACGCCGAGGATCGCCATCTTCTGGTCCCCATCTGATCTTGTGTGCTTATGATCTTGACCAAGATCTGCATGCCACCACAAAGGCGCCTCCCGAGCCTTGGTTCCAGTGCAGTTGGTTGTGTTGGAACCTGTGGGCTTAAGGGTGGCTTGCTCTGCTGGTGTCGGGCAAGTTGCCCCGACAAGGCTCTTGCGGGGGCTGCGGAGGCTGCCTCGACAAGGGTCTTGCCGAGGGAGTCCATCTCGCCCTCTTGCTCTTCTGCGTTCTCTGGTCTTGGCGCTGCCTCTAGTGTCCTTGTGCCTTTGGCGCCCCTCCTGTTCCTTGCTTAGTGTGGCCGCGAGCGCGGCTCTGACTGCCCATGCACAAGTAAAGCGGTAAAAAGGACCGCCCCTACTTTTGTACAACGACAGGAGCCCCCGGGCCTGGGCCACACACAGGCGCGACACGTTGTTGGGCTAGGCCCAAAACGGTGCGCGGGCAGTCGGCGCGGGATTTTTACCGCGGTAACTTCTCGTCCGCTGCGCTTCTCCACGGCCCGCATTGAACGCGCGACGTGGAGGGTCTTGCATGATGTGGGGGTCATGCGTGGGGCGGTTCTCGCACGCATGCGTCACATCGCAGTTAATGGGAAAAGAGCCGGCCCGCGCCTTCCCCATAAAAAGGAATAACCGCGGACGTGCTGCTCATTTACCCTCCGTGCTTTCTCCAATCTCGGAACCGCTGTCCCCTTCTTCCTCCTTTTCAAGCTCTTGCCTTCGCTCGCCACCGCCGTGCCTTCGCCATCCTTCATTCCTCGCCTCCCGCAGCCGCCATGGCACCCAAAACCAGCAGAGGCAAGGGAGTGGCCAAGGATGCCGGGACGAACGAGCCGCCGAAGAGCGAGTTGGCGGTGTGGCAGACGCAGTCCGCCTACTTCCCCAGGGCGGTCGACGCAGTCCACCTCCAGGACTACCTCAAGCATCTGTGGGGGTGCAAGACAGAGGAGGGGAGACGATGGGGCACCTGGCCACGCGCATCATCCCTGCTTCCTTCGCCGAGGCCGGCCCGAATCGGTACCCATTCTTCCTCAACTACTTCTCCTGCGGCCTCTGCCCCCCTTCTCTGATTTCTTCAATGATATCATGCACACCTACGGCTTTCATCTTCTGGATGTTACCCCAAATGTCGTGGCATGCATGGCTCTTTTTGCGCATCTCTGCGAGGGCTTCGTCATGGTGCATCCCAACACGGCGCTCTTCCACCACTACTTCCCTCGGATCCAAAAGGGGGGCGCCATTTCCGGTTGCGTCGCCTGGATCCCAAGGTCCAAGGGGACATACTCGGAGGGTGCCTAGAAGGAGAGGTGGGAAGAATGGCGGGGCCGGTGGTGCTGGATCGAGGAGGAGGATCCACAGGAATTCTGCCGGGTTCGCAGAAGCGACTGGGGCAATTTCGACGCCGACGACGCGAAGCTCACGGTCGCTACCACCATGATTGCCTCACCGAGGCCGGGCTCACCCATGATCGGGGCGGATTTCATTCGTCGCCGAATCGCTCCCTTGCATAACAAGGGGAGGCCGGCCTGGCTCTTTACGGGCGCGGCCGACATCATGAGGCTTCGCCCCGGCTTGGACCACAATCTCACGGTGATGGGACACACCCACTTCTGCCAGCGGCTCTTCCAGCTCGACGTGAACCACGACGGCAAGGTCGAGTGGTCCGGCAAGACTGCCAAAACCGGCAAGGTCGCCAAGGGGCCCTTGTTTGGGTTGCCGGCAGGGGTAGTCCCGCTGAGCAATAACTCATGCCGAAACGACATCATCGCCATGATGCCGGAGTTCAACACGCACGGCCTCGTCCCAAATTGGGTCGAGCCGCCGGAGGACCAAATGTAGGAATTCTTCGACATCTTGGAGGAGAAGTGCGTCCGCAACGAGCCGCTGCTCGTCTAGGACACCACCCAGGCAGAGTTGGACTACATTGCTGCCAGGGCGGCGGAGGCAGAGCTCGCCAGGGAGGTCGGCAGCACCGGCGGCGTGGAGGACAAGGCCGCGATGGTCGAGGAGGAGAGAGAGCTCGCCCAGTGGGTGGAGTCCACTGGGGAGGCCAGCAGCGCCGGCACCGGGGCCCCTCTCATTGAGGATGTGTTCGACGAGTCGTCGTCGTCGAAGGAGGAGGAGGAGGAGGTCGAGGTTGTCGACCCTCCAGCCACGGGGAGAGGGTGAGTCCTGCGGCGGGCTAGCTCCGGTGAGCCGGTTCAGCCTGGCAGGGCCGTGCAACACCGGCAAGCCCAGGAGGCGTCCGTGCACCAAACGAGGGCCGCGGCGGCAAAGAAATTGGTGAAGGCCGCGGTGGCGAAGAAGAAAGCATCTACCTCTTCTTTGTCTAAGCGCGTTCAGACTCCACCTTCTTCCCCTCCTCCGGTAGACGTTGACGCGGAGGTCGTCTTTGACTTTGGGTCCCTCGGCCCAAGGAGGAAGAGGAAGGCTGCAGAGGAGGTGGTGGATCAGGAGTAAGCTTCTTGTTCCCCCCCTCTCCTTTTTTTTAATCCCCGTCTCCTCAACTGTGCCGCTTATCTTGACTTGTTTTCATCTTCGCAGGGACGCGGAGACGCTGGCCCAGAGGGTGAAGAGGGCCAGGTCCTCGGCGGGTGGCCAGTCCTCGGCGGGTGGCCAGCCCCCGGCGGGCGCCTTCGGGACACCGTTGGTGGTGTTGAGCAGCCCGGACAACAGCCCCCGGCACTGCGCCCAGCGTAAGTTCACCACTTGCTCCCTCTCAACGCGTGCCAGGGTACGATTCCTTGGTGCTGACCTTGCCGTGGGTGTAGGAGGAGGACGACAGCAGGAGGAGCCACTGGGGGGCACCCCTAACGCGCCGCCCCCATCAACTACGCCGCCCCGAGGGGCGTCCCCGGCAAGGGCGCCAAGCGTCGAGCCCATGCACACGGAGGAGGAGGCAAACTTGGGCGCTGGTGGCTCCACCTCGGCGCCATATGTTGGCGGGGAGGGGGCCTCTTCTTCCCGGCCTGGCACGGGTAAGTTACTCGCCCTCCGTCCTTGTACCTTTTTTTTCTCTCGGATCTTGGTCTTGGCTTCGCCTCATCCCCTTCTCGATATCCAGATCCTCCCTTGGAGGACCCGGAGGACGTAGATGCCATCATCGAGGATGTCGCCAAGGCCGCCACGGCGGAGACTGAGAAGATCGCCACCGAGGAGGCCGCCAAGGGCGCTGCTGAGGACGTCGCCAAGGGGTCTGCCGGGGAGCCCGACAGGGCTGCTGCCGAGGAGGCCGGCAAGGGGTCCATCGGGGAGGCCGGCAAGGCCGTTGCCGAGGAGGAGGTGGTTGACGACCAACCTTCCTCCTCCGCTGCCTCTGGCTTGGGCAGGTACCTGAGGGTGAGCGACGACCTGTTCGTCCACCTTCCAGGGGCGGCGAGCACCGGGGCACCTGCCGAGGGGGAGGTGTTTGACAATGAAGTGCTCGCCGCTGCTGGGCTTGAGGTTGTTGACGAGCCGAGCGCCGGTGGAGGCGGATCGCAGGAAGAGCAGCTCCTCCAAGCCATGAGCGCCAACTTCCAGAAGCTCCAGGCGCTTCACCGCGCCCGCCTGGACAAAGCCAAGTCCAGGATGGCGGTGGTGGACAAGGCGGAGGCGGACCTCGAGGAGCGCGTCACCAAGGCGCAGGCTTGGTTCCGCCAGGCCTACAAGGACTTGAAGGCCTCCCAGGATGCGCTGGCTGAGCGCAACCTAGCGCTCGTCATGAAGCAGGCCGACATCGAGAAGGCCCAGGAACTGGCGAAGCAAGAGGCTGCCCAGGCCGAGGCTGCTCGGCACCAGCAGCAAGCCACGCTAAACTCCCAGGAGGAGGACCTTGCCGCGCGTGAGGAAAAGCTCGCCGCAACGCTCCGCGGCAAGGACGAGGAGGTGGAGAAGCTCGTTGCGCAGCAGACCCAGGAGCTGAAGTAGAGGCACAGGGAGGCACTCAATGCCCAGGCTCTGGTTCACGTCGGCAAGGTGAAGGAGCTGGAGGTGGAGCAGGACGGGTTGAAGGACCAGGTCCTGAAGCTGTCCAAAGAGAAGGATACGCTCAACAGCTCTCTGGTTGAGGCGCAGGGCGCCGTCCTCAGCGAGGTTGGGCAGCTTTCCGAGGCTAACAACTCCATCAAAGATCTGAAGCTGAAGCTGGAGAGCCTTGAGGAGATGCTCTCGGATGGCAAGGCCTGGGAGGAGACCCTGGCCAAGGACATGGAGGCCGAGAAGCAGTTGCGGAAAAACGAGACCGCCAACCACAAAGACTTTATGGAGGGTGAGAATCGCTGGATCGGGCGCCTCGAAGGCGTCGCCAGCCGGATCACCATGCAGCTGGCTACCATGGGGATGCCAAATGTGAGGTACACCACAGAGCGCAACGTGAGCCCCAACGCCAAGCTAACCCTATTCTTCGAGGGTGTCTTCGAGGCCCTGGTGCAGCTCCACTCCAATCGGGCGGCCTCCCTGGCCGATGAGGCCCGGAGGCTTTGCCGGGGTGCCATGACCAAGGTCCTCACCAAGGTGGCGCACTGGAATCCTGACCTCGACTTCAACGCCGCGCTGGAGAGCTTGCCGGAGGATGCGGACATCACGACACTCAAGGAGCGTATCAAGCCCATCAGCAGCCGCAACGATGGAATCCAGAGGGTGGAGGGCCAGCGCCGGGATTAGGCACCCCGTTTCTCATTGCCGCTGCAGGTTCAGGACCAAGACAATTTCTATCTTTAGTTAGAACTGCGGCAACAACTGATGTAATATAACTCTGCAGTACTTTTGATATGATGCATGTTATCTTCATGTTTTGCTCTTCCTTTGTATGTTCACCCTACGTTAACCAGGTAGGCTTGCCGGCACGTTAACCCAGGGCGACACCTCGAGGACGGATCCCCAATGGCCTGCCGGGTGTGCTTGCTGCCGGGCGAACCACCTTACCGCGCTCAACGCGGCCACTCGAACTGTCGAGATGGACTCGAGTCAGAGTCGAGAGCGTTGCCAATTGTGGAAGGCCACCCTGCCACCCTTGACGCGGCCGCTTGAGCTGTTGAGCAGACTCGAAACAGAACAAGGGCATTGCCAATTGCGGAAGGGCCCCTTTGCGTGTAGGTTTTCCGTACATAGGGCGGGACCTTCGAGGATAGTAGCCTTATATATAAAAAGAAATTGCTCAAAGTTTCACATGACTTAGCTTTTCTATCGTTGCAAGGGCGCCCACCGCATCTGCAGATGGTGCCGTCAGGCTTGGTCGTCTTCTTCCTTGGAACGACGGCCACGATGGAGCCGCTGCTCCGATCAGACCAGATTCTCACAACTGCGCCCCCTACCTGGCGCGCCAAAGATATCGGTGGGAACGACACCTATGGGATCATTGGGATCCCTTCTACGGTTGGCGGACGCGAGGTTGTGCAAAGAGCGGGTCTGACAGGAAGCACACAAATCGTTTACCCAGGTTCGGGCCGCAAAGGCGCGTAATACCCTAGTCCTGCTTTAGTGGATGCATTTGAGTGTTCTTGTGTTCTTGAGCTAGCTACGGGGTGTAACTTGCCCAAAATATCTGAATTCTTCTCCTGGTCACCTCGGGCCTCCTTTTATAGGAAAAAGGGGTTGCCACAGTGGCACACAGGAGGTGGAAAGGTCTACAGTCGATAAGCCTATCCTCTGGGACTGTCGGACAAACGCATTTAATGCGCTGCTGACGTGCCCCCCTTGCTTTATCGGGGACGGCAAGGAAGCACGTCCCAGCTGTCGCCGCCTCGCCTGGCCTCGACACGCGTATGAGCTGATGAAGCGTCGCGGCGCCACATTGGCCGGCTACTAGGCTGTTATGGTGGTGGAGCCTTCACGAAGACCTGCATGCCACCACGCAGGTGCTTTCTGAGTCGGTTGTGGAGGCCGCTCGTCGCCACGCAGGTGCATTCTCAGCTGGTTGAGCTGGCAACTGCATGGGGACAGCGGTGGAGCCTTGGCAGACGCTGGCCTGGCTGCGGCCCCGTAAGTGTTCCCGGCAAGGGTCTTGCCGCGGCTCCATGGTCTTCCCCGGCAAGCATCTTGTCGGGGGTCTCGTGGATTTCCTCGGCTAGGATCACAACAAGGATCGCCATCTTCTGGTCCTCATCTGATCTTGTGTGCTTATGATCTTGATGAAGATCTGCATGCCGCCACAAAGGCGCCTCCCAAACCTGGGTTCCAATGCAGTTGGTTGTGTTGGAACCCGTGGGCTCAAGGGTGGCTTGCTCTACTGGCGTCGGGCAAGTTGCCCCGGCAAGGCTCTTGTCGGGGCTGCGGAGGCTGCCTCAGCAAGGGTCTTGCCGAGGGAGTCCACCTCACCCTCTTGCTCTTCTGCGTTCTCTGGTCTTGGCGTTGCCTCTGGTCGCCTTGTGCCTTTGGCTCCCCTCCTCTACCCTCCTTAGTGTGGCCGCGGGCATGGCTCTGACTGCCCGTGCACAAGTAAAGGGGTAAAAAGGAGCGCCCCTACTTTTGTGCACCGACAATATCCTTGCTATCTACCAACGGGAATAATTTCCAAATACTTCTTGTCTTTTGACAATTGGTACTCACTTATGTGTGTAGAAATTATTGATCATCTTCACGTTGGCATTTGCTTATTATTGCCTTATCTCTTGCCAAGGAATGTATCAACTCCCTTTGTGTTCCATACCAGTTGTGGATCTTGTTAATTTCTTGATCTTGTTTAGTGTTTTCTAGATATAGTGAAAGTGGTGATCCCACCTTGTGCATTTTATATTCAAATGCAAATTCTCTATCATGCAGTAGTCTTGGGGGAGCTATCCTATTTTCTATAAAACACTCATCTTGTTATCCTTATCAAGTGTGTGTTGGTGGTAGGCAAGCCGTTTTCTTTTTGGTACTTTGTGCCATCATGAAACTTTGTAGAGAGCTTGGTTTGTTTGCAACCATCCTCTCTTTTGGGAGTTTGATATCTTTTATTTAGTGTGTATCGATGAATATCTCATTCCTCGATGTAGCTGTTATGGATATCCTCCAAGTGATGATTTATTCATTTGGTATCTTTTCTTCACTTGGCATTTATTTGTCAATTGGTATCAGTTCTTGAAAGTCTTGAGCATGCATATTAACTTCATGTAGTTTCTTTGGCATGCTTTCTTTCTTTGACCCAATATATAGGGGAAACTCCACCAAGTCTCAAATTGGATGAGATGTGCATGAAATTCATTTTAATATCTATATGCACATATTTATGTGGAGTTTGTCCTATGTATTGTTAGTTCTCTAACTCTTTGGTCCCAATGAGTTTGGGTACCATTTTGTTTTTTGTTTTTGGTCTAGGAACAATTGGAGATGCATTGGATGCTCATCTCACTCACAAGGAAGGTGGTGTCACCATGTGCTTATTGGAGTCAAGCTAGGATGCTCAATGAACTACTATATACTACCTTCAATTGGTTTCTTCTACATCCTTCCAATGATATCTCGGTAACAAGTATCTATTCATGCATTCTTTTCTTGCATTCAACCTTGTGTAGGTTGCATCTTGGGATGATATTCATTCCATCTTGTGATACTTGTTTCCTTTCTCAAACCATCCCAACAATGAACTCTTGTTGCTAGTTGCGATGTCTTTGATGTTCGTGTGGTTGGAATTCATTTATATACAATAAGACCATATCTAGCCATGTGCTATGCTCTCAAGCAAATTTCTTATTGGTATATTTATGACTTCCTTGTGGATATCTTGTTCTTTCCTTTTTGTAACTATTTCGTGTGTATATCCTTCTTTGTGGATTGATATCATCATGATTTTCATCCACCTAGAATCTTATACACTAGAGAGGAGTTACATCTGTAGTTGATATCCTTATTCTTTCACGTCCACCTTTCCTTGGTGGTTATGTGAAAGGACTTACCTTGAATGCGGATCGTATATCGTTGCATCTTGATGCACTCTGTTGTGGTGAAGATATTGTTTTTCTCTTGCTTGTCTTGATGAGGCTTTTTCCATTTCGATTGGTATCCCTCCTCTTGACAAAGCTATCATTTTCTTTCTTCACCATGGGTTGTCACAAGTGTTGGTTATTCATTGTGCATTTTTAGTGTGCTTGTGAACCCTTTTGCTTGCTGTGTGTGTGGGGAGGACATGTCATGCACCTTGTATCTCCAGTATCCAAGACTATGTTGATGCTTAATGCTCATCCGTATATTAGTCTTCTCAAGTGCTTTGCCATGACTCACACACATCGGTTTTGGTTGAGCCTATTCTTAAATTGCCTCTTTTACATGTTGCTCAACCATTTGTTTGTTGCAAGTGCTAGGCTTTGTTTCCTACTTGTCCACTTGCACTTGTTGTGAGTTTCTATTGATTTTCGGGGAGTGATGATCCTATTTTTGTGCACTTGGTATCCTAATGCAAATATTCTAAGGAGCGCACAAATCATGGGGAGCTTCACTAGTGTCTTTAGAACACTCCGTTGCTCTCTTGCACTTGTCGTGAGGTTCTATTGATCTTGGGGGAGTGACGATCCTATTTTGTGCTTGTTGTATCCAATTACAAAACTAAATTGTGCACAAATCATGGGGAGCTTCTCTAGTTTCTCTAGAACACTCCTTTGCTCATATCATAATTTCTTTTATTCATGTGGCACGTAGGATCATTGGTCTAGTTGGTTCAATTGGTATCTGTTGATTGCTTGCTGCAATTGGTATCTTTTGATTGCTTGATTGCTTGTGTCTCTTTTTGGTATGTCTTTGTGGCATATCATTCTTTAGCAATCTTTATGCCTCAATATATTTTGTCTTCCTCCAAGTATTTACCTTCGGATATGTGTATGACATTCCACTCTCTTGTTGAGAAATACACAATTTATGGAGGAACACTCTCTATATTGGACTTCTAAGCTTTTCGCCCATTTTGGCAATTGATTCCAATGGGGGAGAAGTTTCAGAGAGTTTTGTGGAGAAGTTTTCAGAGTTTTGCATTGCTTTTGTTTTGTTCCTAAGCATTTGCATCTCTTACTCATGCATCATTGGTTGTTGCATTGCATGGTGATGCATAATTCCTTATATAAACTCTCTTGAAAGTGATTGTCATCAATTACCAAAATGGGGGAGATTGAAAGAACATGCGGTGCCCCCATGTTTGGTTTTGGTAATTGATGAAAATCTCTATGGACTAATGGTTTCCTTGAGTTATATTTGAAGGTTTTGTCCATAGGCTTTTCTTGGAGTACATGTGTTGGTTTCAAGGAGAGTTTGTGTCGACCAAGGTGCTATTCAAGGAATTACCTAATGATTGGTCTTGTGAGAGGTTGATCAAGACTAAGTCAAAGAGTGAATCAAGTTGATCAACACACAAAGCATAGAAGATGTACCAAGAGGGATCAAGTGATCCCATGGTATGGTAAGCATTGTCAATTACGCTTTGTGTACTAACCCGTGGTCTTCGTGAGAGTTCTTTGTGGGGTTAGGTTGCGGTGTGCAAGTTCAAGTGATGCATCATGAAGAGATCAAGTTCTTGAAGCTTGCTGTCCATTGTGGTGACAATGGACTTGTGAAGATGTGCTGAAGAGTGGCTCACCCATAGTGGACTATGGGGGAGCAATCATCTAGTCTTCATCGAGCCAACACAATCAAGAAAGGTGGTCCAACTTGAGGGACTCAATATTGTCATCATATAGCTCAAGTGTACTTCGTGCAAGGCAAAGGTTTTCCATTGATAGGTCTTCTATTTTACGGTCTCATGGTGGTAGTTGGGAGACCGGCTTATAGGATCAATTGCCGTACTATCAAGGGGGGCTCTCAATGAGTAGCTTGATCGTATCATTCGTAGAGAGCTCAAACCATTGCATCCTTGCATCATCTTTCTTGGTTCTTGTTTGGTTCTCTTTGTGAGATTTGGAGCTTATGGTCATCTTCTTGACAAGCTCGAGTTCATCAAAAACGGATTTCACATGCTTCTTCTATTGCGTTTTCGGTGTTGGAGGTTTTACTGGTCTTATTCAAAGAAGGGTTCTCACCATTTTCTTATGGGCCTTTTCTAATTTGCTTCTTATTGTTATTTCTATCAAGATTGTTTTAGCCCTTGTCGCTAGCTTTCCAACAAACTTGGTTTCGTTGAATTCGGAGTCCGTTTGCAGAAGTTGTGTCAGTTTTGGTGTCCTTATAAAAGCTGCAGGGGTACTACCGCTCGTGGGAGCGGTACTACTACTTGGAGGGGATGTAATTTTTTACTACCGCTTGGAGCAGTACTACCGCGGCTACTTCCGTGGCCACTTCCGCTCCGGACCAAAAACTCGTCACAAGTCCAGCGGTGGTAGGCACGGATGTATTTTTTAGTACCGCTGCCCCTAGCGGTAGTACCATGAGGTCAAGCGGTAGTACCGCTCTGTGCGGGCTGTGGGCATAACGGTTGGATTTTTTCCCACCTATAAAAGAGAGGCGATCTAGATCCACATTTCCACAAATCACTTTCTCCTCTATGTGAGGGAAACCCCTTGGATCTAGATCTTGGAGTTCTTGGTGTTCTTCTTCTGTTCTTCCTCTCATTTTCCTCCCTAGCATTAGTTTCTTTGGTGGGAATTGGGAGAGAAGGACTTGGGCACTCTGTGTGCCCTTGCCATTGCATTTGGTGCATCGGTTTGAGTTCTCCACGGTGATACGTGGAAGTTCCAAGTTGAGAAGCTTATTACTCTTGGGTGCTTGGTGCCCTTGATCTTGTTACTCTTGGGTGCTTGGGTGCCCTAGATGGTTGGTGGTGTTCGGAGCTCAATCATTGTGGTGTAAAGCTCTAGGCAAGCATCGGGGTGTCCAATTAGGTTGTGGAGACCGCCCCGAGCAATTTGACGGGTACCGGTGACCTCCCCCAAGGGTTGCCAAAGTGTACGGGTTCGGTGACCGCCCCCAAGGGTTGCCATTTGTACGGGTTCGGTGACCGCCCTCAAGGGTCCCTTAGTGGAATTATGACATCTTGCATTGTGCGAGGGCGTGAGGAGATTACAGTGGCCCTAGTGGCTTCTTGGGGAGCATTGTGCCTCCACACCGCTCCAAACAGAGATTAGCATCCGCAAGGGTGTGATCTTCGGGATACATCGTCGTCTCCGCGTGCCTCAGTTATCTCTTACCCGAGCCCTTTACTTATGCACTTTACTTTGTGATAGCCATATTGTTTCGTGTCATATATCTTGCTATCACATAGTTGTTTATCTGGTGCACATAGGTGAGCCTAGTTGTTGTGGGTTTTGTGCTTGAAACATTAGCCGCTAGGTTTCTTCCACATTTGTTCAAGCATAAACCTTAATTATTTTAAATCGCCTATTCACCGCCCCCCTCTAGGTGTCATCCACGATCTTTCAGATACTATCTCAGATAATTCTTGGCATATAGCCAATTTCAGAGTCAGGGCCCATCAACGCTTCTTTGTGTATTATAGCTTCATTGTTTGTTCAACAACATCTTGTCTGCACACGATGAAGGTTTTCATGAGTTTGTCCAACCTATATAGTTTAGCTGCAAGTTCAACCAAAGTCTCTGTATCTTATGTAGAGGCTTCCGTATTAATCACGGTAGGAAATACTTGGACTACTTCCAGTGTTTCTTTCCTTTAACCCAATAATGAAGAATCTATAATCTTGTCGAGTTGCATTGTCCTCCTACTCACTCTTTTGTAGAAAACATTTTCTTTGCCTCGATGTAGTGATAGAGAAATACCCAACTATTTGTGATAACCTACAAAGTAGCACTTATAAATTCGTAAACATTTTACTTATGACTTGTATTCCCAAATGTTATGAAAAGACCAAATGGTTTTGGCATACCATTCCATATCTTATATGGTGTCATTTCAACAGATTTGATGGCACTCGTTTTTAGTATAAAAGTTGCATTCTCTAAAGCATCACATTAAAAGTATATTGGAAAAGTGTTTAATGTCATATTTGATCTCACCATGTCATACATAGTTTGGTTACATCTATTCAAAACATTCTACTCTTTGTAATGTTCCGATAAGTGCAAGCTATAAAATTCTTTTCACATCTCATCAGACATATGCTAAATTGTAACTCAAATATTCATTTTGGCAATCCAATTGTGGAAACATAATTTTCTTGTTGCAATAATTTCTACTTCATTCTGAAAACCTTTTGAAATATTCAAAGAATCCAGATTTTATGTCGCAATAAGTAAAATATAAATATCTACTTGAGTCATCCTTGAAGATTGTTAAATCCACTACTTGTGAAACTTATTGGACTACACACATCATTATGCATGTTTCCAATTTTGTTGTTGCTCGTTCTTTATGGCATGTGAAACCTTATTTTAGTTTACTTCACTATTTGGACGAAAGTTGCAAGTGTCAGATGATTCATAATTAGATGACTTCAAAATCCATCACTATGGAATTTCTCCATGCGGGTTTCTCCAGTGTGACTAAATGCAGTGCCAAACATATGTGGTATTCTTTTAGTCTTGTGACATTTAGCATCAGTGTTATGGATGTCCAGTTTTATCATTAATATTCGTAACATACAATAGGAGTATGGCCTTTTGTTCATAACAATTAACAACTATTGTTCTCTCATTAACAATCTCCTTTCAACTTCTAGGCAATGGGCTAGAGGGTACAAAACTCTAAATGAATTATAATGATAAATACAAAGGTAATATGCCGATGAAAATGTATAGTAACTTTTAAAAAGTTCCCATCAAATATTTTAACCTCATTACTTGTTGGTGATTTAGGCCATAGTAGTTCTTGCATCGATTCGCAACAACATGCAATTGAGTTGGTATCCTTGTGGTCAAATTTTAACCACAATCCTGAAGAAATAGTGTTCAACAATTTAATCAAAATTCCCAAGAATTACACTTACTTGAACTTTCTCTACATCTTATAATTTGTATGACATTCATACCTGAGCTGAACATCCAGCCTTCTTTTCTTTCCGCCCTTTTACTTCTTATAGTTTTACTTCCAATATTTCTCTAGACATATAAGAAGCATCCAAATTTGAGAGTAGCATGAACCTTGAACTTTCCTAGGTATGTAATTCTTATTACATAATTTGAATTTGTTCTTTCTCTCTAAGTTCTCATAATTAAATCATGATTGGCGGCCTTCCGGATCCTATGCATTTCAGTCTTAAATATAGTTGAACACTTCACTAGAACTTGGAGGCAAACACTTCTTTAGATAACACATATGATCTTTTAGCATTTTCTTGTTTCTGAAAACAATTTCAGTTCCTAGAATATCACATGACTATCCCAAACATTTTGAAGTTCGGGTTTCTTGGTAGCAAGTAGACCATAATAGGATTGTAGCCTTTTGGATTGAAGGACGTGAATCTCATCATCCACGGCATCTGTAGGAGAGTATTAAAAGCATGCTGTAGGACAAAATCCTTCTCGGCACTCTAGAGGACGATCCTCTCATTACATTTACCAATCTCTAAGATTCAACTGTGACACCCCAAAATTTTTGACCTTGTTTTATTAATTAAAATTTTGCCAGGAATTAAAACTTTTATTTTCTGAGCTCCCTTTTGATTTTTTTACCTTGGTTTTTATGAAGTTTCTCCCCCAAAGTGAAACTTTTCAAACATGTTATTGGACTTGTTTAAAACTCTCAAGAAAAACTTTTCTTTTAGCAGAAACTAATTACATAACTAAATTGCTTAGTCTTTATTTTTCTTGAAAAATGACTTCCCTTGTCTATATGGCTATATTTGAACTACAATCATGTGATAAATTATCTCAAAAATCCCACCAAAATTTGGAGATGTCATGTGATGCTATTAAATCACTTTTGTGCAAAAATATCCTTTATTCTTGATATAAATTGAGCTCTACCCCAAATTTTCTTCTCTGGTCCAGTGGGCATGTTTGCACTACAACCCATTTAAATATTTCTTTCTAGCCTCCACCAAAATTATGAGATGTTAGTAGCAACATATGATTCCACTTTATGCAAAAACATAGAGTTGTTCTTTGGGTAATTTGAGTGAACCAACCTCTTCTTCATTCTGGACCAGACTTGTGTTTTCTACAGCAACCCTATTATTTCTTGCTCTAGTGATCTTGTCCTTTCTCATGCTTGTAGCCAACCCTACCAAACCCTTAAGTCCAGGAGCACGCACCTATTGGATCACTTTTGGTTCGTGTAACCAGGCCATCTCTTTTCTGTCCAAAATTGGAGTTCTGCAAAACTTGCACTAGCAAGTTTGTGCTTTCCACCAACTAACCTCACCATCCTCTTGTGCATCCATAGAGACATTGATCTGGAAGATTTGGCCCCTCCAAGGAATGCCTAGGTGCCTGTGGCATTTTGTCAAACACCCTGTAGGCATGACCAGTTTTGACATGAGTTTTAGCTTGCATTGTGATCTTGCTCCCCTTGCCTAGCTACCTTGTCCAATAGACTCCTCACTACTCCTAACCTGGATCTGCTAATTCCCAGTCTCACCCGAGACCTCTAGCGCGCCCTGGCATTTCGTTGATCAGGTCCTGCGCGTGCACTAGGCGCGCCCAGAGCACGCCAACTGCAGCCGCGCACCGAGCCGCCGCGTAGCGCTCCCCTGGCTTGAACTTCATGGCAGAACCTCGCCTCGCACTCCCCTCCTCACCATGTCACGCCAGAAGGCCCCGACCGCTCCCTGGCGCCCTACAGCGCCGCTGTCAGAGGCCATTTGGCGGCACGCCCATGGCTGCAACCGCCGCCCGACCGCGCCTCCGCTAGCCAGCGCCGCCCAAACCTCCAGCGCTCGCCACCTGCCTCCTGGAGCAGTGCGTGCTCATCCACAACTTCGTCCGCTAGCGCCCGTCGCCGCCACGTCGCCCTGCAAGCACAGAGAGGAGGTTCGCCGCCGTTCTTATCTCCGGCCACCTCGAACCGACCTCCATTGCCTATATAAGGAAGCCCCGAGCTCCTCCGAGCCCTCAGGCAACCCCACACCGTCCCACTAGTGCCCCCATCGCCATCAATCGAGGAGGAAAGGGTCGTCTTCAACCTCTCCGGTCCGCTCGGCCGCCGCTTCGCCCCGGTCAGCTCCGACGCACCAAGACCTCCTCTGCCCTCCCAAGCGCCACCGTCCGACTCCACTTAAACCCGCGGAGCTGCCTAGCCCCCCAGACGCAGCCAGGAACCACCGGGGCCGGAATCCCCAAATCCACCGAAGCTTCCCTCCGCCGCGGAGCTCGCCGCCGGCGATTCCCTTCACCTCGGACAACCCTACGACCACCGGGAGGACCGTCTAGGAGTGGCGGATCCATCCCTGCACTAGATGCCCGCGAAGGACCGCCGTTCGCCGGCGACGAACACCGGACGTCCCGCCTCTGCTCGGGCGAGGAAGAGGAGGGAGTGGGGACTGGTCAAACCTGACCAGTGGGCCAGGCGGGCCCACTGTCAGCGACACCCCACGCCGTCCACGTGGATAAGTGGAGGCGTAAAATCTCAAGTACGCCTCCTCTGCACCGAAAGCGTATTCCGTCCGAATCGTTTTCTTTTATATATTTTTTTTAATAACAGATTTGACTAAACTTTGACTGACTATAACTCTTTAAATACAACTCCAAATGAATTGATTCTTTTTCCTACATTTCTTACATTTTGTCTAGTTTATTTTAAGATTTATTTGAAAAAATTTCAAAACAACTTTTGTGCTGTTTTAGTCGTATGTGTTAATTCATACATATCCTTTTAAATAGGATTTTTGAAGGTTTCAAGGTGATTTGGATGCACCCTTCTTTTCCATGACCTAAAGGCAAGCATTTTGAACCCTGGTGAAATTTTTTTATGTGTGTTGTTTGACTCGGTGACAACACCACCCCGGCACGTGCATGTGTCATTTTATGTGAGGACGTGATCCTACTCATAAGTGCTTATTTGTGAATTTCATGCATATGGAGTTGACATGTTTTGTGATGGAAATCACCGCCATACACTCTTCATGCATACCCGAAGGAATGCCGGGAAAGCCTCTGTCTTGGGTAGACGCGGTCTTGTCCCTAGTCCTCCGTTGAGACGGTCGTGTCCGGTATGGCATGATGGGGTATGTCGTGTGGAGTTTCTATCTGTGGGTTGAAATACATACATTGTTATGCCAATCATGCAGGATTATTACTACCTCCTGAGTCGACCATAGATCGAGTCTTGTTCCGGTAACCCCCATACTTGTTTCGTACTGCCACAAGTCCCTACCGTAAGTAGGGTATGGTTCAGTAAGTTGTTAACCCTTGTCTTGGCACACACCATACAGAGAGGCCATGGTGGAAGATACCGGCTGCATCCGGTAGGCATGCCACCTGGTCCGGGGGCATGGGTGTATCCGGTTGGGACCGAGAGGGGGATACCCCTTAGAGCGCGCGAATAGAAATTTGATCCCATGCTACGTCGAGGTTGTAGCCTCCCCACTTAGAGTTTGCTTGACAGGTGTCGTGGGTGATTCCAGACACCGGTGAGTTGAGCTGGTGTGTGCAAGTCAGGTGTGTTTTCAATTAAAAGACCATAGACGGAATTAGTCCCGATGGGCTAAAGGAATCCGTTACTCGTGGGTAAAGAGTACACCCTCTGCAGAGATTAAACCTTTTCGAATAGCCGTGTCCATGGTTAAAGAACTACAGTCTGGGATGGGTCAAGCGTCGGTCTTAGTGTCGGTCTTCGGAGGTGAAATTGTTAAACCAGAACGGGAATTACTACTTGTGACTTGTGATGATTATGATTATTACCATTGTTGACTAACCCGTGATATTATTGTTATCATCGGATATCTCTGGGATGGTTCTACCTCCAGGATATTCACTATGATCATTTCTTTCAAAGCACATTATGTGGAGTCTTTCAGACACTCGTTTGGTATCAGTATTATTATTCTGCATTTTCCGCTCGAGGAGTCTTTCAGACACTCGTTTGGCACCAGTATTTATTATTCCGTATTTTTCCGCTCGAGGAGTCTTTCAGACACTCGTTTGGCACCAGTATTTATTATTCCGTATTTTTCCGCTCGAGGAGTCTTTCAGACACTCATTTGGCACCAGTATTATTACTCTACATTTTCCGCTCGAGGAGTCTTTCAGACACTCGTTTGGCACCAGTATCTATTATTCCGCATTTTCCGCTCGAGGAGTCATTCAGACCCTCGCTTGGCACCCAGTATTTATTGCCTCTATGTGGCCATTGCATAAATTTCCGGTTGCATATGAATAACCTGTTCGCATGCATCAAGATATTTATTTTTATGACTCACTAAGTGAGTATAAGGATATTGCAAAGCATGAGCATCAACGGTTATATTATACCTGTGTTCTTAATGTTTGCGAGTACATTCAAAGTACTCACTGGCTTGTCCCTGGCTATTGTCTTGGCCAGATTGCTTGCTTGGAGAGGAGCGTTGCGACAACAGTCTCGATGATAGCAGCCTCGCGAAGATAGGAGTTAACCTGGTCAGCTGTTCCCGTGGGAAATGGAGTCCCATAGCCGTGGTGATCCACAAACCACTTCCGCCCTCAACCACTAGAAACCATTTGTTGTACTCATAGGCCACGATGGTCTTGTACTACCTATTCTGTACTCTTGCTTGGAATTTCCGTATCAAGTTGGATCCTCATCAGCTAACAGTAATCCTGGGGCTGATGAGCTCGACGGCCATTTTCTGGAAATTAATGTCCGGAAAACCGGTCGCGACAGACTTGGTATCAGAGCCAGGCTGACCGTTGGCTAATCCTACCTTAGCCAGGCAACAAAATCTTAGGCAAGCCAACCCACCAGGCCTTAACCAAACCTCAGCCAAGCTTCTCCTGCAAGATAGCCCCCACAGTGACCCGACACCTTTGGCAGTCGGTGCCCAACCTACCAGCCTAGCCGTCGACCACGCGCCAGTGAACGGCCCCCTAAATAGTCTTTTCTCGCAAGCGTGCGAAGGAAGACTCCGTCCCCTTTTTCCTATAAAAAGGGCACGCTAGTCTCAACCCAGCACAGCCCAGCCGCTATCCTAAACCAAGCCACAATGCCTGGTCCTATTGTGCACCATGAGACCACAGCGACCAACCTTGGAGGTTTTGTGACCATACTCGCAAACCTCACCCGTCGTGCCTATGCATTAGAAGAGCCCCCAGAATATGTTGTGTACCAAGGGCCCGTAAGCGGTGAAAGCCGTCAATTCTGGGCCACTGTACACATCTACGGTAGGGGTCTCGCACCCGAACGCCCCTACAGGTTCACCGGAAGAACAACTTCCTTTGAGCCACAAGCCATCCAACTAGCTGCCCGAGAAGCTATAGTTCATCTCCGGCACTTGTCGCCCAGAGTTGACTGTCGCTCGTTCCACTACTACCCCAGATGTGAAGGGTACGGAAGACCACCCCAAGTTGCCAATGGAGACCACGAAACAGACCCTGCATTGTTGCACCTAGTGCGCTACGTAAGAGCACTAGAGGAACTATGCGATCAGGTCACTATTGATCTAATCGCAGCTCGTGGAGAGCTAATTCGTCGAGCCCCGGCGAGAGAAGAGGACGAGCCCAACGCCGACAACCCTGTCGTGTTGTTTGGACAGCCGATCGAGCCCCTGAGGTCTACCCCAGCCACCGGGCAAGGCGTTGCAATAACCCCAGAGGTGCTACGTCGCATACTGGGAACACACTCCAATGGAGTTGTGGCCAGCAATCCTCGAGATGGCCATCATCGCTACCCTGAGCCTGCAGCCCCTCAACCTACTCCAGTTGATTCCGACGGCGAGACACGTGGAGGAGCCTCGACGTCCACAAGGCACGCCCGCCTGAATGTAAACGAGGTAGACTAAGTAAACCGAGTTGTATCGAGTCCCAGTGTACCCTCGCTTTGTAACCGTATGGCCTTGCGAATAAACGCTGTTTGGGTGTCATGCTTCTGCTTTAGTAGTAACCTTGTCTGATTTGCACCAGTGCGCATAAGAGATTTCCATCCCTGGCACAGTTACCAAAAACCTTCCCGGCAATTCCCACAGTAACGCGTCACCTCGGTGGAATAAGTGTATCTGTGGCATTGACTTCGAATCCCGGATCAGAGCTGGAAATTTCGTTACCATTCACCATGGTAAAGATGACCCAGCTCCGGTGCTATAAAGAGACCACCGTGTGACCTTGCCAAACACCTTCACCTTGGGCACCAACCTCACAACCATTTCCTAGCCATGCCGAGCCCCAGCATTCACCTGATAACCCCAGATGCAACCCCGGGTAGTTTTGTCAAGATATTGTGGGATTTTACCTGCAGTACCATGGGCGCTACCCAGCCACCCCAGTACGAGCTGTTCAAATCAAGAATCACCTCTTCCTCCTCGAGATATTGGGCAGCAGTGCACATCCCTCCCGTAAACTCAAACCAAGACCCAGCAGAGGTCTCCTTCATGGGGAAATCTATGCCGACCCCGCTTATGGCCATAGAGGCTACTGCATACGAAGCACTTGCTCGCCTTTGATTTGCGGTACCCTATGCCAGCGAACGAGGGTATTATTACTTCTCGGGCCGTGCAGCACCTGGTGGAGTAACATCTTTTCCCGGAGGATGAATCGAGAGAGACCCCGTCCTGGCCAACCTTGTCCAATACGTCATCGCTCAAGAGAGTTTGACCCAACATGTGATGGGTTATCTCCAGAGTCTCGCAGATTTAAATCCTCAGATCGCCATCGGCAGATCACTAAGGCCCGACCAGGAGAGACATGTACATTGGCTGGTTAAACCCCTTTCCCTGATAGAAGAGGAATGTGTCTCAGTACCAGAAACGTTCTCGCAGGACCCCATCCAGTTACCGTTTCAATTTTTTTAAACGTTGCTGCTGTGCCTATTGTTGCAACATTTAATTATGTATTGTGACTTATACGTGGTAACCTGAGCTTGCAAGTTATTTGGTTTCTACTAATATGTATAGTTTTGTTGTGACTTATGCTCTTTTATTGTAACCATTCTTCCCTCGCAAAAGATCCCCGAGAGTTTTTGTTTTCAAAACAACCCCTAGCAAATCTCGAGGACAAGATTTTCCTTAAGGGGGGTAGTCTTGTGACACCCCAAAAATTTTGACCTTGTTTTAATAATTAAAATTTTGCCAGGAATTAAAACTTTTATTTTTTGAGCTCCCTTTTGATTTTTTTACCTTGGTTTTTATGAAGTTTCTCCCCCAGAGTGAAACTTTTCAAACATGTTATTGGACTTGTTTAAAACTCTCAAGAAAAACTTTTCTTTTAGTAGAAACTAATTACATAACTAAATTTCTTAGTCTTTATTTTTCTTGAAAAATGACTTCCCTTGTCTATATGGCTATATTTGAACTACAATCATGTGATAAATTATCTCAAAAATCCCACCAAAATTTGGAGATGTCATGTGATGCTATTAAATCACTTTTGTGCAAAAATATCCTTTATTCTTGATATAAATTGAGCTCTACCCCAAATTTTCTTCTCTGGTCCAGTGGGCATGTTTGCACTACAACCCATTTAAATATTTCTTTGTAGCCTCCACCAAAATTATGAGATGTTAGTAGCAACATATGATTCCACTTTATGCAAAAACATAGAGTTGTTCTTTGGATAATATGAGTGAACCAACCTCTTCTTCATTCTGGACCAGACTTGTGTTTTCTACAGCAACCCTATTATTTCTTGCTCTAGTGATCTTGTCCTTTCTCATGCTTGTAGACAACCCTACCAAACCCTTAAGTCCAGGAGCATGCACCTATTGGATCACTTTTGGTTCGTGTAACCAGGCCATCTCTTTTCTGTCCAAAATTGGAGTTCTGCAAAACTTGCACTAGCAAGTTTGTGCTTTCCACCAACTAACCTCACCATCCTCTTGTGCATCCATAGAGACATTGATCTGGAAGATTTGGCCCCTCCAAGGAATGCCTAGGTGCCTGTGGCATTTTGTCAAACACCCTGTAGGCATGACCAGTTTTGACATGAGTTTTAGCTTGCATTGTGATCTTGCTCCCCTTGCCTAGCTACCTTGTCCAATAGACTCCTCACTACTCCTAACCTGGATCTGCTAATTCCCAATCTCACCCGAGACCTCTAGCGCGCCCTGGCATTTCGTTGATCAGGTCCTGCGCGTGCACTAGGCGCGCCCAGAGCATGCCAACTGCAGCCGCGCACCGAGCCGCCGCGTAGCGCTCCCGTGGCTTGAACTTCACACCAGAACCTCGCCTCGCACTCCCCTCCTCGCCGTGTCACGCCAGAAGGCCCCGACCGCTCCCTGGCGCCCTACAGCGCCGCTGTCAGAGGCCATTTGGCGGCACGCCCATGGCTGCAACCGCCGCCCGACCGCGCCTGTGCTAGCCAGCGCCGCCCAAACCTCCAGCGCTCGCCACCTGCCTCCTGGAGCAGTGCGTGCTCATCCACAACTTCGTCCGCTAGCGCCCATCGCCGCCACGTCGCCCTGCAAGCACAGAGAGGAGGTTCGCCGCCGTTCTTATCTCCGGCCACCTCGAACCGACCTCCATTGCCTATATAAGGAAGCCCCGAGCTCCTCCGAGCCCTCAGGCAACCCCACACCGTCCCACTAGTGCCCCCATCGCCATCAATCGAGGAGGAAAGGGTCGTCTTCAACCTCTCCGGTCCGCTCGGCCGTCGCTTCGCCCCGGTCAGCTCCGACGCACCAAGACCTCCTCTGCCCTCCCAAGCGCCACCGTCCGACTCCACTTAAACCCGCGGAGCTGCCTAGCCCCCCAGACGCAGCCAGGAACCACCGGGGCCGGAATCCCCAAATCCACCGAAGCTTCCCTCCGCCGCGGAGCTCGCCGCCGACGATTCCCTTCACCTCAGACAACCCTACGACCACCGGGAGGACCGTCTAGGAGTGGCGGATCCATCCCTGCACTCAGATGCCCGTGAAGGACCGCCGTTCGCCGGCGACGAACGCCGGACGTCCCGCCTCTGCTCAGGCGAGGAAGAGGAGGGGGTGGGGACTGGTCAAACCTGACCAGTGGGCCAGGCGGGCCCACTGTCAGCGACACCCCACGCCGTCCACGTGGATAAGTGGAGGCGTAAAATCTCAAGTACGCCTCCTCTGCACCGAAAGCGTATTCCGTCCGAATCGTTTTCTTTTATATATATTTTTTTAATAACAGATTTGACTAAACTTTGACTGACTATAACTCTTTAAATACAACTCCAAATGAATTGATTCTTTTTCCTACATTTCTTAAATTTTGTCTAGTTTATTTTAAGATTTATTTGAAAAATTGTAAAAACAACTTTTGTGCTGTTTTAGTCGTATGTGTTAATTCATACATATCCTTTTAAATAGGATTTTTGAAGGTTTCAAGGTGATTTGGATGCACCCTTCTTTTCCATGACCTAAAGGCAAGCATTCTGAACCCTGGTGAAATTTTTTTATGTGTGTTGTTTGACTCGGTGACAACACCACCCCGGCACGTGCATGTGTCATTTTATGTGAGGACGTGATCCTACTTATAAGTGCTTATTTGTGAATTTCATGCATATGGAGTTGACATGTTTTGTGATGGAAATCACCGCCATACACTCTTCATGCATACCGGAAGGAATGCCGGGAAAGCCTCTGTCTTGGGTAGACGCGGTCTTGTCCCTAGTCCTCCGTTGAGACGGTCGTGTCCGGTATGGCATGATGGGGTATGTCGTGTGGAGTTTCTATCTGTGGGTTGAAATACATACATTGTTATGCCAATCATGCAGGATTATTACTACCTCCTGAGTCGACCATAGATCGAGTCTTGTTCCGGTAACCCCCATACTTGTTTCGTACTGCCACAGGTCCCTACCGTAAGTAGGGTATGGTTCAGTAAGTTGTTAACCCTTGTCTTGGCACACACCATATAGAGAGGCCATGGTGGAAGATACCGGCTGCATCCGGTAGGCATGCCACCTGGTCCGGGGGCATGGATGTATCCGGTTGGGACCGAGAGGGGGATACCCCTTAGAGCGCGCGAATAGAAATTTGATCCCATGCTACGTCGAGGTTGTAGCCTCCCCACTTAGAGTTTGCTTGACAGGTGTCGTGGGTGATTCCAGACACCGGTGAGTTGAGCTGGTGTGTGCAAGTCAGGTGTGTTTTCAATTAAAAGACCATAGACGGAATTAGTCCCAATGGGCTAAAGGAATCCGTTACTCGTGGGTAAAGAGTACACCCTCTGCAGAGATTAAACCTTTTCGAATAGCCGTGTCCATGGTTAAAGAACTACAGTCTGGGATGGGTCAAGCGTCGGTCTTAGTGTCGGTCTTCGGAGATGAAATTGTTAAACCAGAACGGGAATTACTACTTGTGACTTGTGATGATTATGATTATTACCATTGTTGACTAACCCGTGATATTATTGTTATCATCGGATATCTCTGGGATGGTTCTACCTCCGGGATATTCAATATGATCATTTCTTTCAAAGCACATTATGTGGAGTCTTTCAGACACTCGTTTGGTATCAGTATTATTATTCTGCATTTTCCGCTCGAGGAGTCTTTCAGACACTCGTTTGGCACCAGTATTTATTATTCCGTATTTTTCCGCTCGAGGAGTCTTTCAGACACTCGTTTGGCACCAGTATTTATTATTCCGTATTTTTCCGCTCGAGGAGTCTTTCAGACACTCGTTTGGCACCAGTATTATTACTCTACATTTTCCGCTCGAGGAGTCTTTCAGACACTCGTTTGGCACCAGTATCTATTATTCCGCATTTTCCGCTCGAGGAGTCATTCAGACCCTCGCTTGGCACCTAGTATTTATTGCCTCTATGTGGCCATTGCATAAATTTCCGGTTGCATATGAATAACCTGTTCGCATGCATCAAGATATTTATTTTTATGACTCACTAAGTGAGTATAAGGATATTGCAAAGCATGAGCATCAACGGTTATATTATACCTGTGTTCTTAATGTTTGCGAGTACATTCAAAGTACTCACTGGCTTGTCCCTGGCTATTGTCTAGGCCAGATTGCTTGCTTGGAGAGGAGCGTTGCGACAACAGTCTTGATGATAGCAGCATCGCGAAGATAGGAGTTAACCTGGTCAGCTGTTCCCGTGGGAAATGGAGTCCCATAGCCGTGGTGATCCACAAACCACTTCCGCCCTCAACCACTAGAAACCATTTGTTGTACTCATAGGCCACGATGGTCTTGTACTACATATTCTGTACTCTTGCTTGGAATTTCTGTATCAAGTTGGATCCTCATCAGCTAACAGTAATCCTGGGGCTGATGAGCTCGACGGACATTTTCTGGAAATTAATGTCCGGAAAACCGGTCGCGACATCAACCAGATAATAAAAACAACTAATCAATTTCGCGAGCCATTATTCTACAACTATACTGCAAACTATACATAAACAACGTTCATAATTAATTGCATTAGTAATTAAACTTAATTAATTCATAATTGTGCTCCCACTCAAACCAATATCTCTCATAATTGATTTTAGGTGATTCAAGACCCATATCTAATTCATCGCCATTGATGTGGACATCACTGATGACGTGAACTTCAGTCGGTAGGCCAACTTGCTGATCACATCGACATGTGACTCTTGTTCATCTTTCCATGCTTTGTGCTCCGAGCTCAGGATGGTCCTACTAGAACATCAAGACAACCGAGTGTTTCTGCCGTGAGGTCTGACCTTCACCCACCTTACACCTCACAATCTGTTCGTACTCATGTGGACATGGCGTACACCAAAAAGCTACATGTTAGAGACGGTTGCTACACCGGGAAGAGCACTAACAACGTGATATTCTTAGTGTGAGATCACACTAATAAAAAAGGCTACTACAAAATCAAAAGGGTGCAATCAAAAAGGGATAAACATCTTAGGCAATTCATAATAGCATGATATGGTATAGCCCTTGGCATCGGGGATGTATCCATGATCCTCTAAGGTCTTCATGAAACTTCTCCGGAGTGCTACCACGACAACAATCTTGATCCCATGTGCTTGGTGAAGCCTTCATGCACCGGGGTCCTCCGTAGAAAATCCATCACTATAATCGATCAAACTAAAATAACGAGGTTAACAACAGGTCATTAAAGTGACAATCCTTTGGCTCCAGCCATCATCTCATACTGTGACGCGTAGGTCACTTAAGGTTACATCATATAACCATCTCATACATAAACTCATTATCATGACGAAGACTACACCACATCACATGCTTCCTACAAAACCGAGTTAACATCCTCTAATCGTTTGTGAAATTTTAATTTACATGGCTTCTAGGGTTATCGGAGAACACTAGCTACCTACATCCACCATCAAGTATGATTGTTCTTTTTTTGACTGAAAGTATTATTATTCTTGCTACCAGATTAGCTTTGCACGGTGTGTGAGGTAAGAGACTAAAGTAAAATCTCTAGCCTCACACTAAAGTTCATTAATACGTGTGAACCCCGTGAAGATCAAACATCTACATGCCCTGTCGTGTTTGCGATGGTTCACTATTCTTGACTATAGTGTAGCCTAAAGAACTATTAGCACATTGTTGAGAGTCTGAGTCAATTGATTGTCAGAACTTTGTAGAAAGCTATATCATGCCGCCAATGAAATGAATCGAAGCAACACTCATGGGAAGCAAACAACAACATCAAGTAAAAGATCTTATCTTCTACTCGCACAATTTAAGCTCTAGAACTCGTCTAGTTCTTAATCCTTTTAGAAATAGATCAAATTCATTACTAAAACTTCTATGCAATACCCTCACAATCACATGTGATCTAGATCGAAACCTGCATCTACTCATAGAACAGCTCATGATGCCACAGTTGGGAAACGTAGTAGAAAACAACAAAAAAAATCATCCTACAATGAAACCAGGAACACTATGAAGATGAATTAATGGTTTAGATAGGATTATTACCAACACCGAGTTGCAGTGGAATAAGAGTTGATGTAGATCGAACTTGAAGTCCCTTGAATCGTTCACAAACGATCCCTCAAACATAAGACCCTATGGCCTCTCTACAGACTGCAAGCGTTCAGGCTTCACGATCCGACAGTGCTTCGCAATCCAGACCTAATCGTTGTCGGGATTATCTATTATAAGGATTAGAGATATCTAGGTCTAGCTCTAACTAGATCAACTCCAATTTATAACTAGAACTACAGAACTAGAGGAGGCTCAGAAACTTGAGTATCTCCAAGGGCCAAAACCTCTAGTATATATAGGTTGGGGATAGGTGCCCCAAGGGGAGGAAGGAGTCCTCCCCCTTGGTTGTCCAAGAGGAGGGGAAGTCCCCTTCCAATTTAGCCTCCCCTAGCCTTTCCAAAAAGCTAGGGGGCACCTCCACCTAATGGGCCTTTTTGGCCCATTAACTTTCCCCTACATGCCTTTTTATAATTTGTTTTGCCCGTTGATATTTAATTAATTATAAAAGCTTAATAATCATTATTAGAACCTTTTAGTATTAATTTAACATCTCCGAAAACGTTTTCCAACTATATATCAATTCCCGGTATTACTCGGTAAACCCCGAAACTCTTCATGTAACTCTGAAATGCTTTCGGTTTCTCTCGATACTATTTCTAATATTAATGAAACTATTTCATAAATATTTTGTCATAACTATTACACCAATAATACTCTATATATTGTGATTCCCTTAAGCTTGTGACCCTGTAGGTTCGATAAAACATAGACATGAACAAAACCCTTTTCGTTCAATGATCAATAGCGGAACCGTTGACATCCATATTGATCCCTATGATTGCACGAATGACATTCTAGTGAACCTTTGGTTATCATGTGCTATCCCTTTTGCTTTGTGATACTTGACAAAACCCAAGGTGAGATACATCGGTACCCTCTTGAGTCATTCTCATGCTCATTATATCGGTCTCATCGTTACCAGTTTTGTTATTCTTTCTTGTTGACATGTTCCAGCATCCCTATGACCTAGTAACCTATGTCTGGCCAGACGATAATGGATGTCATCACATCGAGAGAGCCCTAAGAATATCTCTACATCGTTGGAGGAGCAAATCCCACTCTTGAGCTATCTAGCCCCTTGTTAATTTTTTTGATGAACTTGTAAGTTGTTGTTATGATCACCGTGTTATAGATGACGTTTGAGCAACCCCAAAGTTTATTGTACGGTAAGAAGTGACTACTATACTCTCGTGGTCTAAGGAACTAACGCATGTGTTAATTCTCTCTGTTATATCAATAGACTTGTGACGATAGTATCTCAAAGTATCACAAACAAGTTGGGTCAATTCAATATGATTTTTCTTCCAACGTCATATTCTCAAAGTTGTTTTGGGACTATCGTTACACTTAAAGATATCCCAAGATCCGAAAAACATGATCACAAACAACACTTGAGCTATTCCTAGAGGCAAGACTAGGAATCATTTTTTATCGTTTATCACTCCACACATGCATATGAGCTTTCCACTGAATCGTATATTTCAGGATCATAGCGGATATCATAGAATATAAAATCTTAATTATAAACATAGAAATAAATAATACAATATTATTGCCTCTAGGGAATATTTCCAACACCTGGCTGGTACCTGCCAGGTATGCATGTGTAGAACGCATGGTGCGGCTCTTGCGTGCGCTGACACCGCGTCCAGCTGGCTGTGCAGAAGGGGTTGGTCTGTCCCGACGCGTGGGGGAATTCCTGCCCGGATGCAGAGCGGCTTGGCCTTCCCGGACCCTAGCTGTTGCTGGTTCTGCCTGGCGGTTGCAGGATAAAACATGTAACGTCGGTTGCCCTTCAGGGTCCTCTATAAAACCGTCTCACGTGGTCGTTGTGGCCCGTTTCTCAAGAGAAAGGTTGCCCTCGCGGTGCATCCTTCCATATCCTCCTCGTCTTGCCAGAGTAGGCGAGGTTCCTCTTGCTTCACTCCCTCAGCGAGTTTCTTCACCGAGACTTCTTTTTCTTTTCTCTTTTCAATTTCCCTTTTGAATTTCAAACTTATTCGAAACCAACTGGCTCTAAATCATTTTAGGGAAGTTAATAGAAGGTCCAATAATTATTTAGGACTTATGGATATTGTTTTCCTACCTAAATAAAATTTATCTGTATTTGAAATATTTCCCTTTGGATGTTTGAATTGACTCAAAAAATCAAATTCACTGGAAAAATAACAGACGGACAAAAATATTATTTGGGGCATAAGAACATTACTTTTCTGCCCAAATTAAATATTTGAATTGTCACCCTATTTTGGGATATTAATTCATTCCGTAAATTCTTTTAGGGTTCTATTTAATTCCAAAATCCGTTTTAGGGTTTCAATATATTTGAGATTTATGGAATTTTATTTCCGACCCAAATTATTTAAACAGAAGATCACAACATTTGTGAGCTCAATTTTGGTTTATAAATAACCCCTAAATGACAATTTAGGGTTCTGAATAATTTCAAAATTGTATAGCCACATTTTTAATCAAATCAATCAACTCCTAGTCAAAACTAGTTATTATCAAGCAATCACACGCAAATTTGAATTTTGTAATTCCCTTTGATTATTTTTTAACATTCCAAGTTTGGGAAAAAATGGGATGTGAAAATATCTCTATTAATATGATCGCCAGAAAGGTCAACCGACAACAAAGTATTGAATGCGCATCGAGGAGAGTTTAAGATTTCAATTTTGGCAGAGAACGAATCGTACCCTGAAATCTCTCATATACCGATGGGGTATGATTCAAGAGCTATGTAGCCATTGGGCAGGTTGTAAGGAGAAAGTGAAGCATGCTCCTCCTAGCAGTGTCGCCATTTATCATTATGTAAGCAATCTTGTTGTTTTTTAAATGCCACATTTGCATTACTTTGAGCATTCTTATCAATTTGTGCATGTGTATGTCTTAGGATGGATTGCGCAACAGAGGTACAAACAAATGCCCAACATTGTTGGGGCTTGTTGGAAGATCACGAGAAGCGGAAGACGATGAATTATGATGACAATCCAAAAACGGGGAAGTGCGCCAATTTGTCACTAGAGATGGACAACGACACATATGATGTTGATGGAGAGGAAAGCGCAAAAGTGCCTACAAGTACCACTTAGACCACAAGCCTGGATCGGCCCGACGGTAGGAAATCAGAGAAGTGGCAACTAAGGAGAGAAGGAAAGGTGGAGACGATGAATAAAAAGATTGATGAGTTGAGGAGGACAGAAAAACGACTACGCAAGAAAGAGTAAACAAGAAAAGCTAGAGATGAATGAGAAGTACAATCGAAAAGGGCGAGTGGGATGAAATGTAATAGAGTAGACGACGTCAGGAGGAGATAAAGGCGTGTAGGCTCCAAAGTAAGGATGATCGGGCGAGAGCTGATCGCATAACTAAGCATAACTGGTTCATCATGTTGGATTCGAACGTAATGCATCAAACGGCGCGAGATTTTTGGTCGTCGCGACGATATTTAATCATGCCTTTTAGGAAGCTCAGGGGAGAGAACCACGGGAACATGTGATTTGTACATTATCCGTGGTGAAGTGCTTTTATTCATGTGGTGAAGTGCTTTTATTCATGCAACTTCTCAAAAACTTTATGCATGTTTGCTTGATGTGCTAAACGTTTAAATTTGAAGAAAACCAAAGGACTTGAATATGAAAAATAATATAGTGGCTGAAATATGAGGACTCTGTGTTTGCACACGACCAGTCCAGCCTTCACCCGCAAAAAAAAAAAAGACCAGTCCAGCCTTCATATCCATACGCATCACGCTCGATGTGGCGAATGCCGATCACCGATTCGGCCACTCTCCTAGAAATTCTTTGAGAATGGCAAAACAGCTATAGTGAAAAGGTAGCTACTGTTGTCGACGGATGTGACGGTAAGAAAAGGTGAGCGCGAGTGGTGAGTGCGGGCGATTGAGTTGGGTAACGAAACCACCAGAGGTAGCTAGGGGCGGACGGACGTGACATGAGATCGATGGCCCGTGATCACACATAGATTAGCTCTGCTCTGCAAAGCGAACGCCGGCCAACACCATCATGGCGCGGATCGCTAGTGGTTTCCGGTGGACGGATCATGGATCTGCATGCCCCCCTGCCCCGCCCCGCCCCCGTTTCTTTAACTAGCTTATCCTCCCCCCTTTTCCTCCACTATCATTCCATTGCCAATTTCCATCCAAGCCAGTAGCCTTCTACAGCCTTCCCCTGCCGCGGCGGCCATGGCACGACGGCAACACGGCGACATGGCACGGCCTATCCGTCTGACAGTGCCAATGCCATTGTGACATGCCAATGCGCACCGATGCTCAGAGGTTCGGTCGGTTCCTGTGCGTCTCAAGCAAACGTCGGCCGGGGCTGACGCGTAGGCCGGGGAATATCGGATCGGAAGGATGTGATGCACCAGTTGGAAGCAAAGGCTGCAGGGGAGGAGATGGAATGGTGATACGGTCGAACAGGTGTGTGATGGATCGAGGAGGACGAAGGGAATGTTGGCACGTACTACGTGCGCGCGCCGGCGCCGACGAGTGGGAATGGTTCGCAAGTCAGCGTTGGTGCGTGCGAGGTGATGTGTGGGAGCGCGACGTGCGTCGTGGACCTCAGCTCAACTAACGCTTGCGCTTTGCATGGCTCGCTCGCGAGCTAGCTACCAACTCGGATAGGATGAACGCGTGTTGATGAATCTTTGGCGTTGATCCGGTCAGAAAAGAGGTCTCGAGTGCTATGGTGGGTTTTGGACGTTTTTTTCTTAAACGCAAGCGCGCATATACACGTACATATACTCGTCCCTATAAACGCACATACGCACATTGATGGGCTGGGATACCGCAGTCCAGAGGCGGACCCAGGATAAAAACTGACCGGGGGCACCCAGCTATACAAAACTCTCGATAATTTTTACACATAGGCTTATATAAACGTCTATATGTCCTATATATAGACATTTTCTTGCAAGTCATAAGATATTTCATTCAAGTTCTAAAAAGAGATACTTCATCCAATCATAACACAACAAGTTATCAATAAAGTGAACATACCTTACAAAAAGACTTTAAATCCAAATAGTTCGTATTTTGCAAAAGAATATTCATCTCTAACATAAATACTGTGTTCTGAAAAGAAAAAACACATATTAGTATTAGCAATTTAAAATTCTAATGGAAATGGTAAACACACAAGAGGTGTAAGGTATAGGATCATTACAATACATTTCTCCCATGACGATCTTTAATCTTATTGAAACGATCAAGAATCACTTTATAAGCAATTTCGTCCAGCAGTCCATTTTCCACGAAGCAAATTAGGCTATGGCTCAAATAATCATCACCAATTTTGTTACGCAAAGCACCCTTCACAATCTTCATAACTGAAAAACATCTGTCAACATTGGCAGTGGTTATAGGGAGAGTCAACGCTAGCTTCAAAAGCCAATATACCAATGACAGGAGAGATGCTTCCTTGTATCCACCGTCGGTTTAGCCAAATCACCTATTTTGTCCAAAGCTAGAAAACATTGTATCATGGAGTATATTATCTATGTAGAGACCAAGTTCGTGCTCAAGAGTCACCATATTTTTGTGATTAAAAATCATCAGGATAAATCTTGGCTAATTTCAGGAGTGAAATGCGCCACTAGTCCACGAACTCAAGCTGATTGCACACTTTAGGCCATCAACTCAGAAAGTGATCAGATTTGATCCACAAACTCGTTTATTTGATCAAATAAGGCCAAAACCGATTAGGGAGGAGAAAAATCGGCCACATGGCTGCCACATAGGCGGCTCTTAGACCGTTGAACTGACTATTTTTACAGGGACCTATTCGCAAACTTGTCGGATTTTCTAAATTACCTTAGCTAAATGTACAGAGTAAAAATAATTAAAACCTGCATTGCAGGTGACTCGAACCTACAACCTTCAAAATTTCCCAGCAACTGCGAACCATTGGGACACTATCTGACTTATTTATTTTTTGCCAGCCAGACATATATATATTATGTAGAACCAGGAGATTTGATGCAATCATCTTTTTGTTTCCTTTTTTTCGGGTGGATCCCATGCAATCATCTGATCGATTTCCTTCTAGTGTTCGTCGATAGATTTCCTTATATCAAGTAAATGTTTGATCGTTTCCTTCCTTGGAGATTAATTGTTTGGAAAGAACAATTTTCTTAAAAAAATATAACACTATGGTGCATGGAAAGGTTAATGTCAACAGATTCATTGTAACATATATAGTCGGATGCAAATTAATACACAAGTCAGGTTGTGTTTTAATGGTCATTTGCTAGTTGCCAACACCTACAGGTTGTAGGTTCAAATCCCATGCAAGGTTGTTTTTTCTTTATATTATTTCATTTATACGCAGTTAGTTAAGATACGTTGGTAGAAAAACCGATTAGTTTGCAGAAAGAGCCTTCTGAACAATATAATTAGTTACAGAAGGGTCTAAGAGGAATGCTGATGTGGCAGCCATGTGGCCGGATTTTCTCCTCCCTAATCGGTTTTGGCCTTATTTGATCAAATAAACGAGTTTGTGGACTAAATCTGATCACTTTCCAAGTTAATGGCCTAAAGTGTGAAATCAATTTGAGTTCATGGACTAGTGACGCATTTCACTCTAATTTCAGCAACATTTCCTTGTCAAAATGGCAAAGTAAATCAGTTGGGCTCAAAGCAGACCTGTTGGTGGTGATGGTGTCGTCCCTTTCTTTCTATAACTGTAAAACTTCCGAGAGAAAGCATCATAGTAGTAGCAGACTATCAAACCAGCAGACAAGTGAGAGTAATAGAATGGTTTGCCGGATTGAATTGCATAGAAAATTCCAGAATGGTACTACAAGTTAAGCTACCGGTAGTGTGCCACACTAATCATACAATTTATGGTTAGAACCAACAGTACATGCCTGATAGAGTACTAGTACGGATTGCATATTTTCACTTGGACCGGAGAGATCCAGGCAAACCAAATCGAGAAGTACCTGTGTTTCTGTTTGCCTATGGCAGTTTCGGAGTTGGGATGAGATTGAAATCAATAAAGCTTGGGGATGGGCACTTGAGCAGAAGTTGCTGCTGCTGCAGACCGGACCTACGTAGACCACCGCTCGCGCCGCGGCGGCCAGCGGCAGGGCGGGCATCAGCCGGCAGGCGAGTGGGCAGCCGCAGAGCCACGATCGACCGATCCTCAAAGTGGCAGTGCGTGGTGGCCGACGGTTCACTTCTTGGTTTAATCGATTTTCTAGCTATTAGCCTATTCATTAATTGATTGATCTCCGAGAGTCGAAGAGGCAAGCAGTAGCCAATTTCTCCTCGTGTTCATCGCTTTGTTGAAGGACACGCATCTCTTCATTTTTCTCGATTTGGTTTGCTTTTTTATGGGCTTTACGGAGAAGGGCCGATGTGGAGTGGGGGCACCAGCTCTTACGTGACCGGGGGCCTGCTGGCTGGATCGGGTGTTTATACCGGGGCGACGGGAAATTGAGTGGGGTCCTGGGCCCCCGCTCGTCACGACGTGCGTCCGTCCCTGCCGCAGTCCCTCTAACCATCCAAATACAGATTGGTTTGCGGGTTTTGGACGGTTGTTTGTACATAGTACGTGTGTGTCTGTGCCCTGGTTTTTTCACCGTCTCGGCGGTGCCCGGTCGTTCCTGAAAGCCCTGTCCTGGTAGTTGTGAAAGATTGCTTGCTTTCCTCTGGTAAAGGAAATTATTTTATTTTGTTTTTCCGTTCTAGAGAAGAAAAGAATACACGTGTAGCGTCTGTGTGAGCGTGAGCGAATTACTGCCCGTGAGTTCTGAGAATCGTATCAACACCGGCATTTTGTTTCCATGTGTCCAGCTATCATCTGGATGTGAAAATAACAATGTCTCATCTAATTCCTACACAGTTTGGATTTAAAAAATTCATAGGATTTTAATCTTCTATTTTTTGTTGGGTTAATCAAATGGTATAGGAGTGAGATGAGACTTTGTTAATTCAGATTTGCTAAATCTCATCCAGAGAAGAAATAATGAAGTCTCGTCTAACTCCTACACATAATTTGAGTAATGAAAAAAAAACCTTGCATGGATCTTCACGATAATCAAATGGTATAGGAGTTAGACTTGGTTAAGTTTCATCCAGATGAGCGCTAGACACACCCTTGTTAATTCTCATTTAGATATGAATTAAAAAAATACCCTTTTTTAGCACACATCTTTCTCATTTCTACCTGGAAGATTTCATACAGTCCAAGGAGGCCACAACAGATGGATTCTCGATATGGCCGACCGCGTGGCTATGAGGGTGCTTGGATACGTTTTAGTCCCATGACTAAAAGTAGTGGGACTAAAACTTGCTAGCCTCATCCATGCTTGGATCCAAATACTAAAGAGACCAAAATCAAGTTATTGAGCATTTATTATCCTCCAAACCCTCCAATCCAGAACTCGCATGTGTTAACGGAGAGGAACTAAATGAGGAGAGAGAGGGCTAATACATATTTTAGTAGGTTTCCTATTATTAAAGATTTTTAGCCTCAAGACTAGTCCTAGCCTCTCTTTAGTCAGGGGTGCTTGGAACTTTAGCCTCTAAAAGAGACTATTTTTAGTCAGACTAAAAATAGTCCCTTGGATCCAAGCACCCTCTATGTCTCACTAATAACGAGACAATAGCTTTTTTTTAGGGTAAGCGAGACAATAGCTTCTCTCGCCTAAAGGCTATTCTTTCTTATGTAGCCATTGGCCGGCCCATTTACTCTGCTTCGTCGCTCGCTCATGATCGATCTATCTGTCACTCTTTGCTCGCTCGCTGCACTTGTTTGGCCCTTTTTTTCCTTTCTTTGTTTTGTTTTTCTTTACAGTTTCCTGCTTTTAATTTTTTTTCTTTATTGTTTTCACGGATCTCACCGGTTTTCCTGGTTTGTTAATGGTTTTTCTTTATTTTTTCATTGATTTTTTTGTTTATTTCTCGGATTTCATCGGTTTGTTCTTTTCTTTCTTCTTTTCTATAGTTTTTTTTGTTTCTTTCTTGGTTTTTCTTGTTTCTATGTTTCATTTTTTGGGGTTTTCTTGATTTTTCTTGGTTTTCAATACACCCATTCAATATTTTTTGTATACATAAGAAACATCTTGTATACACTGGTTGAACATTTTTAAATACATGATTAACATTTTTTGAAGACTTATATTCTTTCTACTTTTATTCATACACATCATACATTTTAGGTATATATCTAATACATTTTTAATACACATTTAACATTTCTCAAATATGACTTTTATAATTTTTTGATAAGCAGTTCACATTTTTGCTATACACAGTTAATTTTTTTTTCCAAATGCTTGATTAAAATTTTCTAAATATAAGACTCATATGTTTTAATACATGGTCAACATTTTTCCTATAAACATTTAACAGTTTTCAAATGTTTAACTAATATATTTCAAACACAATATTAACATTTTTAGAATACATGGTAACTATTTTATATACATAATTAACATTTTTCAAATGCTTGATTAACATTTTTATATTTTTTAACATTCTTTTAATAAATGGTCAACATTCTATTTTATGCACATTTACCATTTTTAAAATAGTTGATTACCATTTTTCATATACATGTTTAACATATTTTCAAATGCTTGATTAACCTTTCTAAAAATACATAAACTTTGTAAATATTTTGCGCATACACAAGAAATTATTTTTTATAAATATTATAAATATTTTTTTATATATATTTGCATACACGAGAAAATATTTCTCTATACACATTTAACATTTTTCCGAACACTTGGATAACATTTTTTAAAATATTATGTAAAATGATTTTTGCAATATATTTATTTAGAATATTGAAGTTATAAAAAAAGTAAAAAGAGAAAAAATTAGTGAAAACAAAAAATAATGTTGTGGCCTCCTGCGTGCATGGGCCGGCCCATTTTGCGCTTGCCTTCACACGAGAGTTCCCTACGTCTCCGCGTCAAGTGAGACATAGGGGTGCCCGTGGCAGAGGGTATCATAACACACAAAAAAGAAGTAGCCAACTGGTATACCACAAAAATGCAGCTCATCTGGCATGATATTGATATAAGAGAAAGAATCAAGTTGTCGTGCATAAAAGACGGGCCTATGGCCCGGCAATTTTCTTAGTCTGTGCTTCCTGTGGGGAGCGAACGATATGTATTGCCGTTGCGAGCGTTACAATAGTGATTGCTCACACCGCGCGACTTGTTAGATATATCCTGTATTATATCGGCCCATGAGTAGTTGGTTACAAATGAAGGAAGAAGAAGACTAGTTTCTAATGTATTTTTAATTTTTACTGGTTGTTTTATGTCCAATTATCTATCCATTGTATTGGCCTTTATTTTTTGTTTCAGATGTGAGTTACCCTTTAGGTGTCTTTATTAAAAAAAAGTACTATAGCCAACGGCTGGGCGCCGGTTTTAGGTAGTTCCTTGAACCTTTTGCCCGGTTTTTGGAATGTTCCATAAGGTTTTTCTACTATTTATGTGCCGGGTTTTTTCCTGGGTTATTTTTTCTCCTTTTTCCTTTTCTTTATTTTTTCACATATATGAACTTTTTTGAAATCCATGAACATTTTACATATTCGCAAACACTGTTGAATTCATGAACATTTTTTAAGTTCATTTAAAAAAATCATGAATACTTTTTAAAATTCATGAGTTTTTTTAATTCACAAATAATTTTTGAAATCTGAAACTTTTAATACGTGATATATTTGTTGAATTTCTGAGCAATTTTTGAAATTCTTGATATTTTGTTGGATTTGTGAACATTTTTTATATTGACAATAAAATTGAAATCCGCAAAGATTTTCTGAGTTCATGATTTTTCTGAATTTTTGAAAAAATCTATTTTGTGAAATTTTTTAGATTGTAGTTTTCTGAATTCATGATTTTTTTGAATTCATGAATGCTTTCTAATTTGTCAAAAAAATTCAAAACACATGGACATTTTTTTAATTCACAAAAAGTAAATGAATTTGTTATTTTTTAATTCAATTGAGTTTTTAAATCGAAATTAAACAGAACTAAATAAAAAACATGTGCTGTGCTCGTAGGTCCAGGTCGCGCTGGTGCGTGAGCGACCCGAGCTATACTGGTGGCTTAGAGCGCCACATAGTAGACGGGGCACCGTCTCTGCAAACCTGCATCGTCTCATTAAGGACACTAGGACAATGCTCGTGTGACGCTAGAAGGCAAAAAATACCTCAAATACATTACAACAAGATCTAAACTTTCTTTTCAAGCATCTCACCCTTTCATTGACCACTGTGATTCGCAAGCATGCATAAGTTTTAAAAGTCAAATGAGAAGATCAAACTGAAGTACCTAACAAAGAGAAACAAATGATATGCTGCAATAGTAAGCTACTCCTTCTGTCCGGAAATATTTGTCGGAGAAATGAATGTATCTAGATGTATTTTAGTTCTAGATATATCCATTTTTATCCATTTTCGTGACAAGTAATTCTGGACGATGGGAGTATATTTTGTTTTTATTATAAAAAAATCATTAAAATTAGGTCAATGAACCCCTAGCTTTTTTTAATGTAATCTCATAAATAATGTAATTTATTATTTGAGATAAATCAAGAGAGTCATGATGGGCTTCCCTAAAAAACACAACACTGCACACATCTCACTCCAATGCATATCACAACATGGTATGACGAAAATGGACCTTAATCAACCTAACAAAAAGGTGTAGGAAGAAAATAGATCTTAATCAGCCTTAAAATAGGCATATGTCTCGCAATACTTCATATCGCCACTCAAGGAAGCACATGGCATGATACAAAAGATGAAAAATGCATTACAATAATGAATATAAACCGGAAGAAAGAAGATGTAGAGAATTATTTTATTTTACACACTACAAACATTTAAATATCTCACGACAAAAATGACATATCCAATTGTTCCTCACCTCGCTGTATAAGAATAATATTCTTCCAATGTGCATCAATCAAGATTATAATAGTTTATTGTCAACAAACATGGGCCTTATTTTCGGTAACCTTCAAAACTTCTTAATAAAACCACTTCGCCTTGTTTGAACTTCATGGGCAGAGGCCTCACCCTCAAAGTCCGACAACACAGGGGGGTGTCGAACTAGACCCAACAAGAGGCAAGAATCTACCAAAGAGCTCCACACCTACTCCATCCACAAAGCCAACAACAGACTCAACCATGGGGGATGGTGCAACATGGAGCCTTTGAAAAGCAGCCTCCGCACGCTCCAGAAAACTCCCAACACGCACCAACCACCAACCAGCCCTGCAAGGAGTCAATGACCTCAGAAGTGGCTTAATTGCCTCCTCCACCTGAGGAAGTCATGCAGTGAAGATCAGGGCCCAGCAGCTCCGCGTGCACTGCAAGAGCAGACTAGAGCATCACATCCTTTGGGATGGAAGCCGAAGCAATCAACGAGGAAGGCAAGGAATCCTGGTGAAGAGTCTTCATGTTGGATAGTGCCTCATGGATCTCAGATGTTGGTGGAGGGGCAATAAGCGAAGTCCGAGAATGAGCGAGCGGCCGAGCAAAATATGGAGCATGCGACGGTGGTGTCGACTTGCAGCCACTCCGTGCACAGTGTCCTAAGCAGAAACATGGGTTACACCAGATCAGATCCGTGCATCCGACTGCCTGATGGCCTTTTGTGAAGCAACGAAAGCACATGTTTTCGAGCCACACGGGCGGATGGGGACGCTGCTAAGGCATGAAAGCGAAAGGTGGCAGAGGCTCCAGCCACACACGCCCGGACTAGATGAGCTTCCAGCTTGCAACCTCCTTCACGAGCCCCACACAAGTTGCATCTTCCCTAATGAGCAAGTCAGCATCCACAACAAAGACAAGAGTGATGGGGGTCAACACGGCAGCAGGCAGGAGGCCCCCGTCGTGGCAGGTTAGCGCTGCCGACGGCTCGGGAGTGGTCTCCGACACCTCAACAGTCGTTTGAAATATGCCCTAGAGGCAATAATAATGTGGTTATAATTATATTTCCTTGTTCATGATAATCGTTTATTATCCATGTTATAATTGTATTGACCGGAAACTCAAATACATGTGTGGATACATAGACAACAACATGTCCCTAGTGAGCCTCTACCGGACTAGCTCGTTGAACAAAGATGGCTATGGTTTCCTAGCCGTAGACATGAGTTGTCATTTGATAATGGGATCACATCATTAGGAGAATGATGCGATAGACAAGACCCAAACTATAAACGTAGCATATGATCGTATCAAGTTTATTGTTATCATTTTCTACATGTCAAGTATCTGTTCCTATAACCATGAGATCATGCAACTCACTGACACCGGAGGAGTACCTTGTGTGTATCAAACGTCGCAACGTAACTGGGTGACTATAAAGATGCTCTACATGTATCTCCGAGGGTATCTGTTGAGTTGCATGGATCGAGACTGGGATTTGTCACTCCGTATGACGGAGAGGTATCTCGGGGCCTGATGACCCAAAAGTATAGGGGATCTATCGTAGTTCTTTCGATAAGTAAGAGTGTCGAACCCAACGAGGAGCAGAAGGAAATGATAAGCGGTTTTTAGCAAGGTATTCTCTTCAAGTACTGAAATTATCGGTAACAGATAGTTTTGTGATAAGGTAATTTGTAACGGGTAACAAGTAATGAAAGTAAATAAGGTGCAACAAGATGGCCCAATCCTTTTTGTAGCAAAGGACAAGCCTGGACAAACTCTTATATAGAGAAAAGCGCTCCCGAGGACACATGGGAATTATCGTCAAGCTAGTTTTCATCACGCTCATATGATTCGCGTTCGTTACTTTGATAATTTGGTATGTGGGTGGACCGGTGCTTGGGTGCTGTCCTTTCTTGGACAAGCATCCCACTTATGATTAACTCCTATTGCAAGCATCCGCAACTACAAAAGAAGTATTAAGGTAAACCTAACCATAGCATGAAACATATGGATCCAAATCAACCCCTTACGAAGCAACTCATAAACTAGGGTTTAAGCTTCTATCACTCTAGCAACCCATCATCTACTTATTACTTCCCAATGCCTTCCTCTAGGCCCAAACAATGGTGAAGTGTCATGTAGTCGACGTTCACATAACACCACTAGAGGAAAGACAACATACATCTCATCAAAATATCGAACGAATACCAAATTCACATGACTACTTATAGCAAGACTTCTTCCATGTCCTCAGGAACAAACGTAACTACTCACAAATCATATTAATGTTCATAATTAGAGGGGTATTAATATGCATAAAGGATCTGAACATATGATCTTCCACCAAATAAACCAACTAGCATCAACTACAAGGAGTAATCAACACTACTAGCAACCCACAGGTACCAATTTGAGGCTTTGGGACAAAGATTGGATACAGGAGATGAACTAGGGTTTGAGAGGAGATGGTGCTGGTGAAGATGTTGATGGAGATTGACCCCCTCCCGATGAGAGGATCGTTGGTGATGACGATGGTGATGATTTCCCCCTCCCGGAGGGAAGTTTCCCGGGCAGAACAGCTCTGCCGGAGCCCTAGATTGGTTCCGCCAAGGTTCCGCCTCGTGGCGGCGGAGTTTCTTCCCGAAAGCTTGCTTATGATTTTTTCTTGGACGAAATATTTCATATAGCAGAAGATGGACACCGGAGGCTTGCCAGGGGGCCCACGAGGCAGGGGGCGCGCCCCCACCCTCGTGGCCAGGGTGTGGGCCCCCTCTGGTACTTTATTTTGCCAATTTTTTTATTAATTCCAAAAATAACTTCCATGATGTTTCGGGACTTTTGGAGCTGTGCAGAATAGGTCTCTAATATTTGCTCCTTTTCCAGCCCAGATCTCCAGCTGCTGGCATTCTCCCTCTTCATGTAAACCTTGTAAAATAAGAGTGAATAGGCATAAGTATTGTGACATAACGTGTAATAACAGCCCATATTGCAATAAATATCGATATAAAAGCATGATGCAAAATGGACGTATCAACTCTCCCAAGCTTAGACCTCGTTTGTCCTCAAGCGGAAGCCGATAATGATAAATATGCCCACATGTTTAGAGATAGAGGTGTCGATAAAATAAAATACGGACATGAGGGCATCATGATCATTCTTATAATAGCAATATATATGGATATTGTCATATGATTTCTTATGCTCAAGTAATAATCTATTCACAATGTCAAGTATGAATCAGAAACTTCATTGAGAACCAACAAACTATAATCTCAGTCATTGAAGCAATTGCAATTTATCATAACATCGGAAAGAGTCAATATAAGAGCTTTTCAGCAAGTCCACATACTCAACTATCATTTAGTCTTTCACAATTGCTAACACTCACACAATACTTATGGTTATGGAGTTTTAATCAGACACAGAGAAAGATAGGGGCTTATAGTGTTGCCTCCGAACCTTTTACCTCAAGGGTAATGTCAACAATAATAATTCATGCTAACTTACATCCAATTGGATATATATATATATCATGATCTTTCCAACACAATGTGCTTGCCAAAGGATAAAATGTAAAAGGGAAAGGTGAAGATCACCATGACTCTTGCATAAGGTAAAAGTAAAAGATAGGCCCTTCGTAGAGGGAAGCAGAGGTTGTCATGTGCTTTTATGGTTGGATGCACGAAATCTTAATGCAAAAGAATGTCACTTTATATTGTCACTTGTTATATGGACCTTTATTATGAAGTCCGTCGCTTTTATTGCTTCCATATCACAAGATCGTATAAAGCTTATTTTCTCCACACTAATAGATCATACATATCTAGAAAGCAATTTTTATTGCAAGCAACATGACAACTTACTTGAAGGATCTTACTCAATCCATAGGTAGATATGGTGGACTCTCATGGCAAAACTGGGTTTAAGGATATTCGGAAGCACAAGTAGTATCTCTACTTGGTGCAAAGAATTTGTCTAGCATGAGAGGGAAAGGCAAGCTGAATATGTTGGATGATCCATGACAAGATACTTTATTTCAGATATAAGAAAACATATCCCATTACGTTGTCTTCCTTGTCCAACGTCAACTCTTTAGCATGTCATACTTTAATGAGTGCCCACAATCATAAAAGATGTCCAATATAGTATATTTATATGTGAAAACCTCTCTTTCTTTATTACTTCCTATTAATTGCAACGATGACCAAAACTATGTTTGTCAACTCTCAACAACTTTTATTCATCATACTCTTTATATGTGAAGTCATTACTCTCCATAAGATCAATATGATCTCTTTACTTCTTTTTATTCTTTCTCTTTTCTTTTATTCCCTCGAGATCATAGCAAAATAATCAAGCCCTTGACTCAGCACTAATCTTTATTATATATGGCTCACGGACTTGATTAGATAGAAGGATCATAAGGCAAAACTCAAAACTAATCACACTAAAACTTTATTCTACTAGATCAAGATATTACCAAAAGGATCGAACTAAGAAAAACGGTAAAGATAGGAGTGTGATGGTGATACGATACCGGGGCACGTCCCCCAAGCTTGGCAGTTGCCAAGGGGAGTGACCATACCCATGTATTTATGTCTCTTTTGTTGGTGAAGGAGATGGTGGTGATGATGGATAGTCGCACATCGAGCATAGGAGATCCTCCAATTTGCGGATAATGCCCTTGAGTGCGATGATATGCTCCTTCAACAAAATATTTTCACGTCTGAGATACTTGTTCTGTATACGAGCTAACTCAATCATCTTGAAAGCTTCGATCTTAGTTGGGGTAAGAAGATTGTGATCAAGTTGAAGGATGTCTTCTTCTTCTGCTGCTGCCGGGGCTTGATCCTCCATGGCCTTCTTGATCCCATCATCCTTGTTGATCTCCATGTGTTCTTCCCTCTTCAGCTCTTTCTTCATTAGCCAAGCATCGTTGTCACCATTGTTGGAGGAGGGGGACGACATGATGCCTGGCCTTCACAAACTCTGGCAGAAAACAACTTGAAACAAGAACAGAGGATATTTGCATGGTACGGTGGTCAAAACCTTCGGGAGATTATATAATGAATTTTTATCGACCAAAAGAAGTATCGTGCAAGAAAACGGAGTCCGGAGAGCACACGAGGTGCCCACGAGGTAGGGGGCGCGCCCAGGGGGTAGGGCGCACCCTCCACCCTCGTGGAAGCTTCGTGTCCTTCTCGGACTACTTCTTATTTTCTTAAATATTCCAAAATGAAGAAAAATTGCCATTAGAACTATTTTGGAGTCGGTTTACTTACCGTACCACATACCTATTCCTTTTCGTCTGAAGCGTTCTGAAAAGTGTCCCTTATGTATTCCTCCGGTGTCACGGTTTCAATAACATTGGTTTCAACATTTATAGGATTACCTGAGATATAATGTTTGATTCTTTGACCATTCACCACCTTCAGATTTGTGCCTTCGAAGTTGTTGATTTTTATGGCACCGGAACGATAGACCTCCTCGATAACGGAAGGACCTTCCCATTTAGAGAGAAGTTTTCCTGCAAAAAATCTTAAATGAGAGTTGAATAGCAACACATAATCTCCTATATTAAACTCACGCTTTTGTATCCTTTTGTCATGCCATCTTTTAACATTTTCTTAAACAGTTTGGCATTCTCATAAGCCTGGGTTCTCCATTCATCAAGTGAGCTAATGTCAAAAAGCCTCTTCTCACCGGCAACTTTGAAATCATAATTGAGCTCTTTAATGGCCCAATATGCCTTATGTTCTTGTTCGAGAGGTAAGTGACATGCTTCTCCATAAACCATTTTATACGGACATATACCCATAGGATTTTTGTATGCAGTTCTATAGGCCCATAATGCATCATCAAGTTTCTTGGACCAATTTTTTCTGGATCTATTAATAGTCTTTTGCAAAATTAATTTGAGCTCTCTGTTACTCAATTATACTTGACCACTAGACTGTGGGTGATACAGAGATGCAATTCTATGATTAACATCATACTTAGCAAGCATTTTACGAAAAGCACCATGAATAAAATCTGAACCACCATCAGTCATTAAATATCTAGGGACTCCAAGCCTCAGAAAAATAACTTCTTTAAGCATCTTAATAGAGGTGTTATGATCAGCACTACTAGTTGGAATAGCTTCTACCCACTTAGTAACGTAATCAACAGCAACTAAAATATGTGTATACCCATTAGAGGAAGGAAAAGGTCCCATGTAATCAAAGCCCCAAACATCAAATGGTTCAATAACGAGTGAATAATTCATAGGCATTTCTTGACGTCTACTAATATTACCAATTCTTTGACATTCATCACAAGATAAGACAAACTTACGGGCATCTTTGAAGAGAGTAGGCCAATAAAAACCGGATTGCAATACCTTATGTGCAGTTCTATCTCCAGCGTGGTGTCCTCCGTAAGCTTCGGAGTGACACTTGCATAGGATCTGTTCCTGTTCACGCTCAGGTATACAACTTCTAATAACACCATCTACTCCTTCTTTATGAAGGTGTGGGTCATCCCAGAAGTAATGCCTCAAATCATAGAAAAACTTTTTCTTTTGCCGGTATGTTAAACTAGGTGGTATAAATTTAGCAACAATATAATTAGCATAATCAGCATACCAACGAGCAGTATGAGAAGCATTTATGACAACTCATTGTTCATTAGGAAAGCTATCATCAATAGGTAGTGGGTCATCAAGAACATTCTCTAACCTAGACAAGTTGTCTGCAACGGGGTTCTCAGCTCCCTTTCTATCAATAATATGCAAATCAAATTCTTGTAGCAGGAGAACCCATCTAATAAGTCTAGGTTTAGCATCTTTCTTTTCCATAATATATTTAATAGCAGCATGATCAGTGTGAACAATTACTTTAGAGTCTACAATATAAGGTCTCAACTTATCACAAGCAAATACAACTGCTAAAATTTCTTTTTCAGTAGTAGCATAATTTCTCTAGGCACTGTCTAGAGTTTTACTAGCATATTGAATAACATTTAATTTCTTATCAACTCTTTGCCCTAGAACAACACCTACAACATAATCACTAGCATCACACATAATTTCAAAGGGTAAATCCAATCAGGTGGCTAAACAATAGGTGTAGAAATTAATGCTTTCTTAAGTATTTCAAATGCTTCTACACAATCATCATCAAAGACAAAATGAATATCTTTTTGTAAGAGATTAGTCAGAGGCCTGGAGATTTTAGAGAAATCCTTAATGAACCTCCTATAAAAACCGGCATGACCAAGGAAACTTCTTATACCTTTAATGTCTTTGGGACACGGCATCTTTTCAATAGCATCAACTTTAGCTTTATCAACTTCAATACCTTTTTCAGAAATTTTATGCCCCAAGACAATTCCTTCATTAACCATAAAGTGGCACTTCTCCCAATTCAATACAACATTAGTTTCTTCACATCTCTGCAAAACTCGATCAAGGTTGCTCAAGCAATCATCAAAAGAAGTTCCATAAACGGAGAAATCATCTATGAAAACCTCGACAATCTTTTCACAAAAATCAGAGAATATAGCCATCATGCATCTTTGAAAGGTAGCAGGTGCATTACATAAACCAAAAGGCATACGTCTATAGGCAAAGGTACCGAAAGGACAAGTAAAAGTGGTATTTTCTTGATCCTCTTTGGACACAGGTATTTGAGAGAAACCAGAGTAACCATCTAGACAGCAAAAATGTGTTTGTTTGGATAATCTTTCTAGCATTTGATCAATAAAAGGTAAAGGGTAATGATCCTTTTTAGTAGCTTTATTTAATTTGCAGAAATCAATTACCATTCTATAACCTGTAATAATTCTTTGTGGGATCAATTCATCCTTATCATTTGGAACAACAATGATACCTCCCTTCTTAGGGACACAATGGACATGACTTACCTACTGACTATCAGCAACAAGATAAATTATACCTGCCTCCAGAAGCTTTAGTATTTCTTTCCTTACCACTTCTTTCATCTTAGGATTTAACCGTCGTTGGTGATCAACAACTGGTTTAGCGTCTTTCTCGAATTTTATTTTGTGTTGGCATAGAGTGGGACTAATGCCCTTAAGATCATCAAGAGTATATTCAATAGCAGCACGGTGCTTCTTCAGAGTTTTCAATAATTTATTTTCTTCATGCTCTGAAAGGTTAGCACTAATAATAACAGGATATATCTTCTTTTCATCAAGATAAGCATATTTAAGAGTATCAGGTAATGGTTTAAGCTCAAACACGGGATCACCCTTGGGTGGAGGATGATCCCCTAGGATTTCAACAGGCAAGTTGTGTTTCAAAATAGGTCCCTGTTCAAATAATACTTCATCTATTTCCCTTCTTTCATTCATAAACATATCATTTTCATGGTCTAGCAAATATTGTTCTAAAGGATCATTAGGAGGCACGACAATAGAAGCAAGACCAATAATTTCATCTTTACTAGGCAATTCCTCATCACGGGGTTGTCTACGAAATTTAGCAAAGTTAAACTCATGAGACATATCCCCCAAAACCAATAGTAACAACATCCTTTTCGCAGTCTATCCTAGCATTAATAGTATTCAAGAAGGGTCTACCAAATATAATGGGACAAAAGCTATCTTGTGGGGAACCAAGAACAAGAAAATCAGCAGGATATTTAACTTTCCCACACAAGACTTCAACATCTCTAACAATCCCGATTGGTGAAATAGTATCTTTATTGGCAAGCTTAATTGTAACATCAATTTCTTCTATCTCAGCAGGTGCAATATCATGCATAATTTCTTTGTATAAGGAATGAGGTATTGCACTTGCACTAGCACCGATATCACATAAGCCATGATAACAATGATCTCCTATTTTAACAGAAATAACAGGCATGCCTACAACAGGTCTATGTTTATTTTTAGCATCAGGTCTGGCAATCCTAGCAGTTTCCTCACATAAGTAAATAACATGCCCATCAATATTATCAGCCAAGAGATCTTTAACCATAGCAATACTAGGTTCAACTTTAATTTGCTCAGGGGATTTGGGTGTCTTAATGTTACTTTTGTTGACCACAGTTGAAGCTTTAGCATGATCCTTTATTCTAACAGGGAAAGGTGGCTTCTCAATATAAGCAGCAGGAACGACTGGATCATTATAAGTGATAGTCTTTTCTTCAACTTTAATAGGTGCAACTACTTTTACTTCAATGGGAGGATTATATTTAAACCACTTCTCCTTTGGGAGATCAACATGAGTAGCAAAGGATTCATAGAAACAAGCTACTATCTCAGAGTCAAGTCCATATTTAGTGCTAAATTCACGGAAAGCATCGACATCCATAAAAGATTTAATACAATCAAACTTAGGTGTTATACCCGCCTCCTTACCTTCGTCGAGGTCCCAATCTTCAGAGTTGCGTTTAGTTCTTTCCAATAAATCCCATTTAAATTGAATAGTATTAATCATAAAAGATCCAGTACAAGAAGTATCGAGCATGGAGCGATTATTGAGAGAAAGCCGAGCATAAAAAATTTGAATAATCATTTCTCTTGAGAGCTCATGATTGGGGCATGAATATAACATTGACTTAAGCCTCCCCCAAGCTTGAGCGATGCTTTCTCCTTCGCGAGGCCAAAAATTATATATGTAATTACGATCACGATGAACAAGATGCATAGGATAAAACTTCTCATGAAATTCCAATTTCAATCGGTTGTAGTTCCATGATCCCATATCATCACATATCCTATACCATGTCAATGCCTCTCCCTTCAAAGATAAAGGGAAGAACTTCTTCTTAATAACATCCTCGGGCATACCTGCAAGCTTAAATAATCCACAAACATCATCCACATAGATTAGGTGCAAATCGGGATGTAATGTTCCATCTCCTGTGGAAGGATTAGCTAGCAGTTTCTATCATACCTGAAGGATTTTCAAAGTAAACATTTTCAGTAGGTTCAGTAGGTTGAGGAGAAACTCTTTGCTCTACTAGTCGGGGTGAAGATACCCCGAACAAGCCCCTCATAGGATTACTTTCCATTGTAACAAGTGACAGTAAATTTCAGCACACTATATAAAATTTTCCTTACCAAATTCGACCTACCAAAGGAGCTTCACTTCCCGGCAACGGCGCCAGAAAAGAGTCTTGATGACCCACAAGTATAGGGGATCTATCGTAGTCCTTTCAATAAGTAAGAGTGTCGAACCCACCGAGGAGCAGAAGGAAATGATAAGCGGTTTTCAGCAAGGTATTCTCTGCAAGCACTGAAATTATCGGTAACAGATAGTTTTGTGATAAGGTAATTTGTAACGGGTATAAAGTAATGAAAGTAAATAAGATGCAGCAAGATGGTCCAATCCTTTTTGTAGCAAAGGACAAGCCTGGACAAACTCTTATATAGAGAAAAGCGCTCCCGAGGACACATGGGAATTATCGTCTAGCTAGTTTTCATCATGCTCATATGATTCACGTCCGTTACTTTGATAATTTGGTATGTGGGTGGACCGATGCTTGGGTGCTGTCCTTTCTTGGACAAGCATCCCACTTATGATTGACCCCTATTGCAAGCATCCGCAACTACAAAATAAGTATTAAGGTAAACCTAACCATAACATGAAACATATGGATCCAAATCAGCCCCTTACGAAGCAACTCATAAACCAGGGTTTAAGCTTCTATCACTCTACCAAACCATCATCTACTTATTAATTCCCAATGCCTTCCTCTAGGCCCAAACAATGGTGAAGTGTCATGTAGTCGACGTTCACATAATACCACTAAAGGAAAGACAACATACATCTCATCAAAATATCGAACGAATACCAAATTCACATGACTACTTATAGCAAGACTTCTCCCATTTCCTCAGGAACAAACGTAACTACTCACAAATCATATTCATGTTCATAATCAGAGGGTTATTAATATGCATAAAGGATCTGAACATATGATCTTCCACCAAATAAATCAACTAGCATGAACTACAAGGAGTAATCAACACTACTAGCAACCCACAGGTACCAGTCTGAGGCTTTAGGACAAAGATTGGATACAAGAGATGAACTAGGGTTCGAGAGGAGATGGTGCTGGTGAAGATGTTGATGCAGATTGACCCCCTCCCGATGAGAGGATCGTTGGTGATGATGATGGCGATGATTCCCCCTCCTGGAGGGAAGTTTCCCCAGCAGAACAGCTCTGCCGGAGCCCTGGATTGGTTCCGCCAAGGTTTCGCCTCGTGGCAGCGGAGTTTCTTCCCGAAAGCTTGCTTATGATTTTTTCTTAGACGAAAGACTTCATATAGCAGAAGATGGGCACCGGAGGCCTACCAGGGGACCCACGAGGTAGGGGGGGCACCAAGGGGGTAGGGCGCGCCCCCCACCCTCGTGACCAGGGTGTGGGCCCCCTCTGGTACTTTCTTTCGCTAGTATTTTTTGTTAATTCCAAAAATAACTTCCGTGATGTTTCAGGACTTTTGGAGCTGTGCAGAATAGGTCTCTAATATTTGCTTCTTTTCTAGACCAGATTTCTAGCTGCCGACATTCTCCCTCTTCATGTAAACCTTGTAAAATAAGAGAGAATAGGCATAAGTATTGTGACATAACGTGTAATAACAGCCCATATGTCGGTGTACAAAAGATGGGGCGCACCTTTGTACCCCTTTACCTGTGCATGGACAATCGGAGTCGCGCCCACGGCCGCACCGAGCAGAATAGGGGAGGTGAACCGAGGTGAAACTGAGGCCCAAGGCAACTAGAGCAACGCCAAGGCCAAGAACACAAAGAAGCAGAGAGGCGAAGCAGGTTCCGCTGGCAAGACCCTTGCCGGGGGCAGCCTCAGCAGCCCCGACAAGACCCTTGCCGGGGCGGCTCGCCCACACCAGCGGATTGAGCCACCCTCGAGCCTACGGGTTCCAACTCAACCAACCACGTTGGAACTAGGGCTCGGGAGGCACCTCCATGGTGGCATGCAGATCTTTGTCAAGACCAAAGGAATATCCAAGATCAGATGAGGATTAAAAGACAACGGTCCTTGGCAAGATCCTTGCCGAGGAGAGCCACAAGACCCCCGGTAAGATCCTTGCCGGGCCACCCGGCAAGGCCCTCACCGAGGATGCCAGCAGGGCCACCTCCAGGCCCGCACCAGCCAAGTCTCCTCCGCCGTTCGCATGCAGCTGCCAGCTCAACCAGCTAGGCTGGCACCTGCGTGGCAACATGCAGCTCCCAGACCAGATCAGCAAGCACATGTGTGGCGGCATGCAGATCTTCGTGGAGACCTTACCGCCGCGCCACCTCAGCTGCTTGCCTGCCTACATGGCGCCACATGCAGCGCTGGCCAGGGCGCATGTCGAAGCGAGGAGGAGCGGCGACGGACGGGACGGGCCTCGTTCCCATCCCAAGTAAAGCAAGGGGACACCTAAGCGATACATTTAATGCATCTTGTCCTGTAATACGAGCGATAAGCTCGTAGCACTGTACGCCTTTCCACCTCATGTGTGCCACTGTGGCAGCCCCTTTCGACTATAAAAGGAGGCCCATGGCATACTGGAAAAGGATTCGGCTCTCTGAAACGGCTCAGCCACCGTAGCTAGTTGGAGATCTCAAGAACACCCAATACATCCACTAAAGCAGGACTAGGGTTTTACGCATCCTCGCGGCCCAAACCTGGGTAAACGACCCTTGTGCTGACTACTAATCCTGCTCTTCTCGTAACCCTACGCACCGGCAACTGTAGTAGGGATTCTTGTGATCCCATAGGTGTCGTTCCACACCGACATCTTTGGCGTGCCAGGTAGGGGGCGCAATTGTGAGAATCTGGTCTAGTAGTTAGCCTAGAGTTTCTTCACTGCCATTGCTCCCAAGAAGAAGACAACATTCATCACCCTGTGTGGTACGTATCGCTTCTTACGGATGCCTTTCGGGTTGAAGAGTGCTAGCTCGACATTTGCAAGAGCAGTCCAAATTGGTTTTGAACCCCAGCTCCATAGAAATATGGAAGCATACATGGATGACATAGTGGTCAAAACCAAGGACGGGGCAACTCTTGTGCAAGATCTGGAAGAGACATCCGCCAACCTGCGCAAGATCAACCTTAAGCTGAACCCTGAGAAGTGTGTCTTCGGTGTTCCGTCCGGCAAGCTTCTCGTATTCTTTGTGTCGCAGCGCGGGATCGAGGCAAACCCAGAAAAAAATCAAGGCTATTGAGCAGATTGAGGCACCCAAACGGATCAAGGATGTGCGTCGGCTCACCTGCTGCGTCACCGCCATGAGTCGATTCATCTCCAAGTCCGCCGAGCGCGCCCTTCCTTTTTTCAAAATCTTGAAGAAGGCAGGCCCAATGGAGTGGACCCCGGAAGCCGAAGTGGTGTTGCAGGATCTGAAGAAATACCTTTCCTCCACGCCAATACTGGTTGCACCTAAACAACAAGAGCCGTTGCTGCTGTATCTGGCGGCGACGAATCAAGTGGTCAGCACTGCGCTGGTGGCGCAGAGGGAAGTCGACGAGGAGGCAGTGGCGGTGACAGAACCAGCGGATGGCAAGCCAAAGATTCCCCCGGCAGGGCCTGGTGCTGGCAAGGCGAGGCCCCCGGCAGAGTCTGATGCCACCAAGGCAGTGCCCGCGCAGTCCAGTGAGGTGGTTCAGAAGAAGAAGATGATGCAGCACCCGGTTTACTTTGTCAGCTCCCTCTTGCAGGGGGCTAGGTGAAGGTACTCCAGTGTGCAGAAATTGCTCTTCAGCCTCCTTATGGCCTCGAGGAAGCTGCGCCATTACTTCCAAGCCCACGAGATCTCTGTCGTCACCCGCCTCCCGTTGCAACGGATACTGCACCCATATGCGACCGGAAGGATTGTGGAATGGGCCCTGGAGTTGTCGAGCTTTGGGTTGAAGTATGAAAGTACTTCGACGATCCAAAGCAGAGTCTTGGCGGAGTTCATTGCAGAATGGACCTCAACGCCCGACAAAGAAATCCAGGAGACCGCTCTCCCCGACAAGGAAGCAGATCACGACTGGATCATGTACTTTAATGGGGCTTTCTCGCTGCAAGGCACCTGTATCGGTGTGCTTCTTGTCGCACCCACCGGAGAGCACCTCAAGTATGTGGTCTAGATGCACTTTCCTAGGGAGATGTCCACAAACAACACTGTTGAGTATGAGGGGCTGCTTGCCGGTCTCAGGATCGCAGCATATCTCGGGGTGAAGAAGCTCATCGTCAGGGGTGACTCGCAACTTGTCGTCAGGCAAGTCAACAAGGATTACCAAAGCCCATTAATGGAGGCTTATGCAGATGAAGTGAGGAAGCTGGAGGAGCGCTTCGACGGTATCCAGGCAGAGCACGTTCCCTGGGCAGAGAACGACATTGCTGATTACCTGTCGAAGCGCGCCGCATTCAAGCTACCTGTGGAACCAGGTACCTTTTTGCTCCGGTTAACTCAGCCATCCGTCGAACCGTCAATGGGGCAGAACAAGCGGAGGAAATCAGGTCCTGGCAAGTACCTTCCCGCCAAGCCCCCTGGGACTGCCGGCAAGGATGTTATCATGCACACTGAGCCTACCAAAGAGCAACTGGCTCCGGCAGGGCGTCGAGCCCTGGCCGTGGAGTCAACCGCTCCCATGGCAGAAGAGATGCCTTTGGTCCTTGCCGTCGAGCCCCAGGCTCCGGCATGGGTGCAGCATACCGTCCGATTCCTCCAAACAGGGGAGCTTCCTGAGGATTAGGAAGAAGTGGAAAAAGTAGCCCGTCGGTCTGCCCTATACCAGTTTGTCGATGAAGTCATGTACAGGAGAAGGCCGAACTGTGTGAAATTGAAGTGCATCCCCCGGGACGAAGGACTGGAGCTATTGGCAGAGATACATGGAGGCATATGTGGCTCCCACATAGGGTCGAGGGCCCTTGTCGGCAAGGCGTTCCGGCAAGGTTTCTTTTGGCCCACCGCCCTCCAGGATGCGACAACACTAGTAACCAAGTGTGAAGCGTGTCAGTTCCATTCAAAGAAGCTTCATCAACCAGCTCAAGCCCTTCAAACAATCCCTCTCTCCTGGCCATTCTTGGTCTGGGGGCTCGATATACTGGGCCCCTTCCCCCGTGCTGTCGGGGGCTTTGAGTACTTGTACGTTGCAATCAAAAAGTTCACAAAGTGGCCGGAAGTGGAAGCAGTGAGAAAGGTGACAACACAGTCAGCCGTCAAGTTCTTCAAGGGACTGGTCTGCCGCTTCGGTGTGCCAAGCAGAATTATCACCGACAATGGCACGCAGTTCACAAGCCACACCTTCGTGCAGTACGTTCAAGACCTCAGCGGAAAGGTCTATTTTGCTTCCGTGGCACACCCCCGGAGCAACGGCCAAGCGGAGAGGGCGAATGCTGAAGTGTTGCGAGGCCTGAGAACGAAGACCTTTGACAGGCTGCGCAAGAGCGAAAGGTGCTGGATTGATGAGTTGCCGGCGGTTCTTTGGTTGATCAGGACGACGCCAAATCGAGCCACCGGTCAGACACCCTTTGCCCTAGTATATGGGGCAGAGGTAGTTCTCCCCATGGAACTTGTCGTGGGTTTGTCACGGCAGATGTCCTATCCAAAGGACTTAGTCGTGGAGCCATCGCAACGGGTTAACTCGAAGGGGTTAAAGCGGACACAAGGACACAGAGAATTATACTAGTTCGGCCCCTTCGATGAAGGTAAAAGCCTACGTCTAGTTGGTGTTGGAATTGATGAAGTCTCGACGACTAGGGAGCAATCGCTTCTCCTAGGCTTCGAGTTGTTGGTTCCCCCCTGAACCGATATCGGGTCGTCCCCTTATATACACGGGTGACGCCCGTCGGTTCATAGAGTCCCAATCTCCGGTTTATACTCGTACCCGGGTTGGTCTCTTGCTTATTCCTAACTTACAATACAAGTTGTACACAGGCCGGTTTACGGCTACAGATGTTAAACCGACTACGGCCTCGGGCCTTTACATAGCCTCTTGGGCTTTAACATTCTTGAGCTACTGATGAAATTAACCCGGCCCAGATAGGCCGGTTTAGGCCCAGTAGTAATATCCCCAACATTAGGCCCCAGGTTGATTTGAATGATTTCATGTCAACCCTTAGCATAAACCTTCATATTCAGCATCTTCCCTTCATTGCTAAACCGATATGTCGTCATTTTCTCTAGTGGCCGTAAACCGGCATGACATCACCATGAAGCTAGCTTTTATGGTGCCTTCTTTGTTTAACCAATTCGCAATAATCAAGGCGACAACTCTGCTTCCGAAACCCGTGGCTCCTGGATTCGCACGCCCGGCACACGTGCCTTGCCTTATAAATAGGGGTGAGAGGTCATTTCTTTCTCCCCTTCATCCCTTTCCTCTTCGTCTTCTCCGCGCCGCCAGCCTCGAAGCTTCGCCGCTGTCACTGACCTCTGCATCACCTCGGGCCGCTGCATCAATCTGACTGGACCAGAGAAACTGCAGCGTTCTTCCGCACCCCTCGGAGCTCCGGTGAGATCCCCACCTTCTCAACTTAGATCCGCCTCTAGGGTTTACTGTGTTCTTCCCGCTCCTCGAGTTCTTCGCGTTCTTCGCGTTCCTCACGTTCTTCGCATTTAAACTGGGATATACCTTCAGATGACCCCGCGACTTTTGCTCCGTTCAGTAGCAGTTTTCCGCCTCTGTTTTCAGGGTAATATACCTAGACCGTAGATCTGATCCACAGTTTGACCTTGCTGTTCTTGCACAATCTTCAAAAACTCATGAGTTTTTACCCCTTGTATGAGATCGCCTCAGATCCAATATCACACTGAGACAATGTGAAACCTGTTTCCGCACACCTGCTCTTTTGCATTTCCAACTGTTCCACGGTCTTAGATCCAGCGGTTTAACCTTGTTGTAGAAGATCACCAAATCGGTACATACCATTAGTCCCCTTGTTGAACCGCCAGTAATTCTTTGATAGACCGCACTGCTTTACCAATGTCAGATTGTAATTGATTTCTTCTGGTTTAACATTGATAGCATCAACATGAAAAAAATCTGTGCAGAACATAAGTCCTGAACCGGAATCATTTTCATTTTGTAGACTTCCCTATGGCTAAGCAAGTGTATGAGTGCAACTGGGCTCCTTCACGGGTCACGAAAACTCAACTGAATAATCTGGTCCTGACCGGTGCTTTGAGCAGCAAAAACGCGATTCATTGGAGAGTGCCAGGCAAAGAGTGCCCCCCTACACCCCGAGATGGAGAAGTCGTTGTGTTCGCGGATCACTTAGCCCGCGGTTTCAACCCGCCCGGTTCAAAATTTTATCGCGACGTTTTGGCTAATTTCCAACTCCATCCACAAGATATTGGTCCCAATTCTGTCACTAACATATGCCACTTCCAAGTGCTCTGTGAGGTGTTCTTTCAAGAGGAACCTACAGTTGAGTTGTTCCGAGATTGCTTTCACTTAAACCGCCGCACAGAATTTACTGATGGCTCCAACATGGAACTGGGTGGCGTGTCAATCCAGAAGAGGAAAGAGGTCACTTACCCTCATGCGAAACTGCATAGTCACCCCCAAGAGTGGAATAACTCCTGGTTTTACTGTAAAGACACCTCCCCAGAGAACGAGAATATCCTGCCCGGTTTTCGTCCAGAATGGCTCAGCAACACTCACCCCTTTCCTCAGAGGTTGACTGCTAAAGAGAGGAGTAAATACACTCCCCAACTGTCCAAACTCAGAGCCTTCATGGCCAACGGTTTAACAGGAGTCGACCTCGCTCGTTGCTGGATATCTTGGAGTATACTGCCACTCAGTCAACGCTTCGGTTTGATGTGCGAATACACAGGCAGTGTTGATGATCCGTTACGTCATGTAAACATCTAGCTTACGGATGAAGAGGTCACCGAAGCCGTAAAGAAGATTCTAAATGAACCGGAACGCGTCTGTGCACGAACTGGCCTTCTTCCCTTCTGCGCCATCAATAAACCACCAGCGGTAAATCAAAATTTCTTCTCATTAAGTCTGATGTTATCTTGTGTGCGTATGATTGATTCTAATATCTGTTGACGCAGGGTGATGACCCGTTTTGGAGCAAAAAACTCCCTCAAGGAAAGGCGGATAAACCGGAGAAATCGACCCGGCCTAAGACGAGAGTCGCCAAAAAGTCTGCTCACAAGAGGAAAACCACGGCCTCTTCCGATCCTGCCGATGATCAGGTGGGTAATCCGAGTTTTGAAGCTAAACTTGACTCCCTCGGTTTATTGTTTGTGCAGTTTATTGATAATGCAATTTGTCAGGATGATGCCGAAGCGAGCCATGCTGATGATGCAGAGGTAATTACTATTTTTTCTGATTCAAGCCTTCTGCCTTCCCACACAATCCGTCAGGCGAACCGCAAAGTTAAATTTTCCCATCCTCTTGCTTACTTGGATCCCAACTTTCTTATGAAGACCCGTCAGCACGAGGTGCGTCGTACAACCCGACACAGCGGTCATGTAGTTACCTCCGCTGGTTTACCGAACAGTCCGGTTCGGAGACGTCGTTCAGAGATCTCTAATTTGCTTGTCAAATTTTGTCCTAAAGCGGGCTGCTTTTGTCAACCACTTAATCCGTCTGACTCCGATTATCAGGTCACCTCGCACTCATCCTCTGGCGAGTCAACTGGTACTCAGCTGCCTCCACTCAAAACCGTGCTAGGGTAAACTTTGTTTTTCCCGTCAGGTTGTCCATTGTTATAATCTTCAACATATGCTGTCCTTAGCTTTGCTGCTTCTTTCAGAGCTAAACCGAGGCCGAGCAAAAAAGCTCGCCAAGACAAAACAGGAGAAGAAAACGCTCCTCCTGAACCAGACACTGTCCCGAATGTTGAAGCGACTATCCCTAAAGATGTAATTGATGACCCATCAGTCCGAGATGAAGTCGTTGTTCCCGAAGAAGGCTCTGTTAACCCCTCCGGCCCAACGGATCAACCAGCCAGTCCAATTCGTGCTGAGAAAACCATTAGTTCCTCAAAGCCTGCCGAAAAACCGACCGTGCCAGTCTCGACCGGCGACCACAAAGATGATGAAGTCATGATTACTGGCATAGGTTGTACTGAACCGGGAAATCCCATCACTTTAGCCAAGCACACTGCTAAAGAAGAAATTTCTGCTTTAAGTAAAGGTAAATGGGATGTTGATCTGGCAACGTACTCCGCCCTTGGTGCTCAAGACATTCATTCTGGCTACTTAAACCGGCTATATACTAGCCGTGACTATGAAGCCAATCTTGTGAAGATGATGAAAGACAAATTCGAGGTAACTTCCATGCCCTCACTCCTGCTTCTTATCACCGTAGCCCCCAAGGGTCGGTTTAACTTTATCATAATTGAATCGACATTTGTAATCATCATACCGTAGCATCCGAAATATCATTAGAACAAATAGCCATTAGCCCCCAAGTGCCGAGCTGAATACTTGTATTGTGCTTGGGACTTTGATAATTAACTGATAACTTGAGATCAAATAAGCATTAGCCCCCAAGTACAAAGTACCTAACTTGTTATGTGCTTGGTAGTTCCTTTGTTTAAACCGTACAACTGTCGGACTGCAGACTGAACTGAAGGTCAAAGAAAGCCAAATTGCCGATCTTCAAGAGAATATAAAATCCCAGCAAGCAGAAACTTCCAAAGCCAAAGAGGAACTAACCAGCGCTTTAGGCAGCATGGAACAATTGAAGGAAGGTTTTCAGAAGGAGCGGGCTGACTGGGTCACAGAGAAGGCCGCTTTAACCAAAAAGATTGAAAATGCAGAATCTGCCCTTAAACCGGTAACAGACGAATTGACCAGCGTGAAGCGACAGGTGCACGCAATGACTACCGCCATCTTTGGTAAGCCTCGCGTGACTTGTGTAATAATCCTGATTCTTCTATAAAACAGCTCGGTTTATGACTTGCTGATCGTATTACAGACACTCGCATCAACCACCTGGGATCAGATGTGCGTATGAAGCTGAAAGCGGCCTATACTTTAGTCGAGCAGCTGTACACCGGCGCACAACGGGTTATCACTACTGCTTCACACAACAATCCGGCCCCCACATTGATCCAGGACACGCTGAAGAGGTTGTCGATGCTTCCCGCTCGGATTGAAGAGTTAAAAAGATCCGCTGCTCAAACCGGAGCCATTAATGCCTTAATCCGGGCCAAAGCATGGGTACCTGATTTTGATCCTGTTGAAGCGGCTCAAGGTTATCCTAGCTTAAAGGAGGATGGCTACGAGTTCGATGAAGAAGAATTAAGAAAGATAAACCGGGCAGTGCGCCCTCTGGCCTATCAATTGGTAGAAGAGGCAAACTTGTCTCATTATCAAGCCCAGTATGATAACCAGAACAAACGGGTAGCAGCGCCAATCCCTGAAGCGGAAAACTTAATTCCTCCGATCCGGAAACACACCTATGCCCCTGATATTGAACCGTCGTCCCTGATACATGAGGAAGCTGTCTTTCAAGCTTTAATGGGGATTGATTGGACCACTGTTGACCTCCAGCCGCTGGGTAGGGAGGAGGAAGCGGAAGCGGCGCAGGATGATCCAGAATCATCAAACCGGGATGACACACAGGCGTGAACCGAGGGCAGCTTTAATTGGTTTCCTTTTGATACTTTGTCAAGAAACAATCATCTTATTTAGGCACCATGTTGCCTTGTAATAGGATAGACCGTACTTTATGCTTTATGAGATGCCTTCGCGCATTCAGTACTGATATTCTCCTTTGAAAAATTATTTTTGCTAGCTTGTATCTCCTGCAATCACAAAATTTTAAACTACCAGGGCGGTTGTACCGTCATCTGGCTTGTGAATCTTTATGTAAATAAGCAAGGAAACTTGCAAGTATGATCAAACTATTTGTGATACAAAATACCTGCCATATAGTAGGCGTGAAATAGGCGTTTGTGGCCAATGTTAAAACGGTAGTTGATATCTTTTAAACCATTGTGGGAGAACCGAGCTCCTGTGTATATAACACCGGTTTACCGTCCTTTACTGATAACAATCTTTCGTTGCTCGAAAAAGGATGTTTAGCAGAAAAACTCAAACCGAACCAACAATCTCAGATTGTTGAAAAAAGAAAGGCCGTGTTCCGCCAAATTGGCTATGTAGAACCGGTGTAAAATATTGTCGGTTTAAGATAAAGGCAATAAACCATCAACGGTGACAAAAACCTTTTGCAAAAGAAGAGCTCTATTGAGCTTGGTCAGATGGAATTACCATGGTCAGACGCAACCGAGCCCCCCGAAGGTGTAGCGTTGGTGCCAGTCAGCCAGGACCCCAAAATGACGCGTGGCATTACGCCGGCCAAGTGGCATTGCTATGGTTCGGGTTCGACCAAGCCCCCAAATGACTCTAAGGCCCGTAGGCCGATCAAGAGGCGTGACCGGTTCAGACGTGACCGTGTCCCCAAATGATTCTAGTGGCTTTCGCCGGCCAAGAGGTATTGCATCGGTTCGGACATGACCGAGCCCCCAAATGACTCTGGTGGCTTTCGCCGGCCAAGAGGTATTGCATCGGTTCGGACACGACCGAGCCCCCAAATGACCTCATAAGGATAGCTATGTTCTCTTTGGTTCGAATACGGCCTATGTTTGAACAGGAAGCCTCAAGTGATCTTGTTAAGACTTGCAAGGGGTAAACCGGATGTTGCTTAAAGACAACCCCGTGTAACCACACATGATATAAAAGAACAGATACCCCGCTTTAGCGGAGGATCCGGTTTATTATAATATATACATAGTCATGATATATACATAAGCAGAGCCCATGGCTCAAGTATAGTAAGGCCGAAGATGAGCTATATTCCACGGCCTGTCGGTCTCTTGTCCTGATTTGCGTGAGTCTTTGTGCTCTCGAACATCTATTAGGTAGTATGAACCATTGTGTAGATTCTTGCTGACCACGAAAGGCCCTTCCCAAGGTGGAGACAATTTATGCATCTCGGTTTGATCTTGAATAAGTGGAAGCACCAAATCTCCCTCTTGAAAGGTTCTGGTCCTGATCCGACGACTGTGATAGCGACGAAGATCCTGTTGGTAGATCGCTGAGCGGGCAGCTGCTATGTCTCGCTCTTCATCTAGCCGGTCCAAAGCGTCCTGTCTAGAACTTTCGTTGTCTGCTTCAACGTAAGCCGCCACACGAGGTGAATCGTGACGGATGTCGCTAGGAAGAACTGCCTCTGCCCCATAAACCATGAAGAACGGCGTATACCCAGTTGACCTGTTAGGCGTGGTGTTGATGCAACCCGGCGTCCGCTGCAAAGGAACCATAAGCCTGGGTTTGATGCCTCTCAAGATCTCCTGATTAGCTCTTTCTGCTTGACCATTGGACTGTGGGTGCGCTACTGATGACACATGAAGGCGGATGTGCTCTCGTTCGCAGAATTCTTTCATGGCACCTTTAGATAAATTGGTACCATTGTCTGTGATGATACTGTGTGGAAAACCAAACCGGAAAATCACTTTTTTGATGAACCGAACCGCGGTGGCCGCATCACACTTGCTAACGGGCTCTGCCTCTACCCACTTTGTAAATTTGTCCACTGCCACCAGAAGGTGGGTCTTCTTGTCCTTGGACCTTTTGAAAGGCCCAACCATGTCCAGCCCCCAGGTTGCAAACGGCCAAGTAATTGGAATCATCCTCAATTCTTGAGCCGGAACGTGAGCGCGCCTTGAGAATTTTTGACAACCATCACACCGCCTGACCAGATCCTCCGCATCAGCATGAGCAGTCAACCAATAGAAACCGTGACGAAAAGCTTTTGCCACTAAAGACTTTGAACCGGCGTGGTGACCACAATCTCCTTCGTGGATCTCACGCAAAATTTCACGGCCTTCCTCAGGAGATACACACCGTTGAAACGCTCCTGTCACACTGCTATGATGTAGTTTGCCGTTTTCAACTACCATGGACTTGGACCGCCGTACTATCTGTCTGGACAGAATCTCATCCTCTGGCAACTCCCCTCGGTTCATGTACGCCAGGTAAGGAAGCGTCCAATCCGGGATGACATGTAATGCCGCCACCAATTGAGCCTCTGGGTCAGGAACCGCCAAATCTGCTTCGCCAGGCAGTTGAACCGACGGGTTGTAAAGCACATCAAGGAACACATTAGGTGGTACCGGTTTACGCTGTGAACCTAGCCGACTTAAAGCGTCTGCCGCCTCGTTCTTTCGTCGGTCCACATGGTCCACCTGATAACCTTTGAAGTGACCTGCGACCACATCAACCTCACGACGATAAGCAGCCATGAGTGGATCTTTAGAATCCCATGTACCAGACACCTGCTGGGCCACCAAATCAGAGTCGACAAAGCACTTAACCTGGCTTAAATTCATCTCCTTAGCCATCCAGAGGCCATGGAGCAAGGCCTCATATTCTGCTGCATTGTTAGTACAAGGGAACATTAAACGGAGAACATAACAAAACTTATCACCTCGTGGGGAAGTTAATATGACTCCAGCCCCCGATCCTTCCAATTGACGTGATCCGTCAAAATGAATGGTCCAGTAAGTGTGATCCGGCTTCTCTTCAGGGACTTGCAACTCCGTCCAATCATTGATGAAATCCACCAATGCCTGAGACTTTATCACAGTGCGAGGCACATACTTTAAACCGTGCGGTCCAAGCTCAATAGCCCACTTGGCAATCCGACCAGTCGCTTCTCGGTTCTGGATGATATCATCCAAAGGAGCAGAACTGACCACCGTGATAGGGTGGCCTTGGAAATACTGCTTCAGCTTCCGACTTGCCATAAAAACTCCATATACTAGCTTTTGCCAATGCGGATATCGTTGTTTGGATTCAATAAGCACCTCGCTGATATAATAAACTGGACGCTGAACCGGGTATTCTTTGCCTGCCTCCTTCCGCTCTACCACAATAGCCACACTGACCGCGCGAGCGTTAGCAGCTACATACAACAACAATGGTTCCTTATCAGTGGGAGAAGCGAGTACGGGCGGGTTGACCAACTGTCGCTTTAGATCCTCGAACGCCTGATCAGCGGCAGAATTCCAGACGAACTGATCCGTCTTTTTCAACATTTGATACAGAGGAATTGCTTTCTCTCCGAGGCGGCTGATAAACCGGCTCAACAAAGCAATTCGGCCTGCCAGCCGTTGGACGTCATTGATGCATTTCGGTTTAGCTAGAGAGGTGATAGCCGTAATTTTTTCCGGATTAGCCTCAATTCCCCTGTTGGACACCAGGAAACCCAATAGCTTGCCAGCTGGTACACCAAAGACACATTTGGCCGGATTGAGCATCATCTTGTATGTCCTTAAGTTATCAAAGGTCTCCTTCAAATCATCGACCAACGTTTCCTTCTTCCTTGACTTGACCACAATATCATCCACATAAGCGTGCACATTACGGCCAATCTGCTTGTGGAGACAATTTTGCACACATCGTTGATAAGTTGCCTGGGCACTTTTGAGCCTGAAAGGCATAGATACATAGCAGAAGGCTCCAAAGGGAGTAATGAACGCCGTCTTCTCCTGGTCCTTAACCGCCATCTTAATCTGATGATAACCGGAGTATGCATCCAGAAAACATAAACGCTCGCAACCCGCCGTAGCATCAATGATTTGATCAATACGGGGGAGGGCAAAAGGATCTGCAGGGCAGGCCTTATTAAGATCTGTATAGTCCACACACATACGCCAAGTGCCGTTTTTCTTAAGGACCAGCACCGGATTAGCAAGCCATTCAGGATGAAAAACTTCAACGATGAAGCCAGCTGCTAAGAGCCTGGCCACCTTTTCTCCAATAGCCTTTCTTCTCTCCTCGTTGAACCGACGGAGGAACTGTTTCACCGGTTTGTATTTAGGATCCACATTAAGGGTGTGCTCAGCGAGTCGCCTCGGTACACCTAGCATGTCAGAAGGTTTCCATGCGAAGATGTCCTGATTCTCACGGAGGACTCTGCTTGGCGTGGAAGGCAAGCTTGGTGCCCAGATATGAAGATTCCTTTCTCTGTAACTGACTTTGTATAACCCTAGTCCCCTCCGGTGTCTATATAAACCGGAGGGATTAGTCCATAGAGGGGAGAATCATAATCATAGTCATACAAGCTAGACTTCTAGGGTTTTAGCCATTACGATCTCGAGGTAGATCAACTTTTATAATACTCATATTCATCAAGATCAATCAAGAAGGAAGTAGGGTATTACCTCCATAGAGAGGGCCTGAACCTGGGTAAACATCGTGTCCCCTGTCCCCTGTTACCATCGACCTTAGACGCACAGTTCGGGACCCCCTACCCGAGATCCGCCGGTTTTGACACCAACATTGGTCCTTTCATTGAGAATTCCGCTGTGATGTCGAAGACAGGATTGATGGCTCGCCTTGTTATCAAGGAAAATGTCACCGCCGGAGGTGCCCTGACCTCAGGACAAACCCTCCGGCTAGGCGGCTTTACCATGACCGCCCCTACGGCCGTTAAGCCAACGATGACTTCTCGGGTCATCGAAAACCACCTTTGTGTTAGCTCCAAATACTCTATACAGATGGATCTGGCTGAGTTGTCATCTTTGAATGAGCTCCTAGATTGCATCGCCTCCCTGGGGGTCGCTATAGACTACGATCGGATAGGGCTTAAACCCGACCAGAGAGAAATTAAATCTCCACCGATCACCCACCAGATAGCGGTAGTTGAGGAGCAAGACGACAACTCTCCCTCTATATTGAGGATGAATTGTGTTCGGATTTCCGAGCTCGAAGAGCCGTACACCTGCCTTCGGAAAGACATAGCCCGCCCTCCGAACCTAGAATCGGACGACGGGCTTGAAAAATCAGTTAATATCCCGGAGCCCGAGCTATTAAGTTTGGAAGTTCTTCAAACTCCTGATTCCAAATTGGGTCTGGGTTTGGATTTAAAACCACCCACCCACCCAGATAGACGCGATCTCACATACATACGACAGCAGTCTCAGGAAATAGTCCATCACTTCCGGGCCAGATTCCTCCTTCGCAAAGACAAGATTAAAGATTGCCGCGACGAAGGCCCGATCTCAGCATTCTACAATAATTGCACGGACGAAGGAATCCTCAACACCATCAATCGCCATCGCATATTACACTTCGCTAACTTGGCAACCATCGTACAGAAGTACTGCGCAATGGAAAGCGCCTGGAAAACTCAGGCAACTCTCTGGGAACCATCGGTTTCCACTCAACCCTTCGTCCGGGAAAAAAAGGTGCACCCTCGCGGCGCACCAGATCTAATAGTAAAGAAATCTAAGCACATCACGGGCCACGGAACCGTTCTGGAGGATGGCTCAATAGGCCATGCAAAATACACGCAACACCGGACACCATACCAACCCACAGCCTTAGAGCATGTTGGATACTTCGGCAAGTGGCCAAGAGTGGCGAGGATATCCTCACCAAAAATACACCAGTGCAACACCCCCAGGAAGATATGACCCCAGCGTATTAACAGTCTTTGAGGCTTCTGCTTCAAACAATTGGCGTAAAAGGGCTTTCCACAACCTCGCGGAAGTGTGCCAAGTCGCAACAATAAACCCTTGGAACGACATGGCCATAACTTTCAATGCGAGTGACGAACCAAAGTTCTGGACAGTCCGGGCACCAGCCGCCTTGGTCCTCAATCCAATTGTGGACGTGTTTCGGCTCACCAAAGTGCTCATGGACGGCGGCAGCGGATTAAACCTCATCTACGAGGATACGCTCAATAAAATGGAAATAGATAGGAGCCGCATCGAGCAAAGTAGCACAACTTTTCGAGGAATCATTCCCAGCCGGGAGGCGCGATGCGCGGGAAAAATCACGCTCGACGTGGTATCCGGCACACCGGAGAATTATCGGTCCAAAGAGATAACCTTCCAAGTGGCTCCTTTCAACAGAGGATATCACACCCTTTTGGGGCGAGATGCATTTACATGCTTCCAAGATATACCTCATTACGGATACATGAAGCTCAAGATGCCCGATCCCAACAGTATCATCACTCTAGCCAGTGATCCAGACATAACACTCCATGCCGAAAATAAAACTGCATCCCTGGCCCTCGAGGTATTGTCTGAAATACTCATGGCTGAAGAGCTAACTGCGCTGCGCTCTACTGTGGATAGGGATGACGTAATCCTGGACAAACGACCCAAATCCACCTCCTTTAAACCAGCAGATGAAATAGTCAAATTTCAAGTCCACCCGACGGACCCCAAGAAGACAACATCCATCGGGGCACAACTCGACCCAACGGTCGACACCGCGCTACGAGAGTTCCTGCGTGAGAACTGGGACATATTCGCCTGGCACCCTTCTGATATGCCAGGAATCCCACGCAGGCTGGCCGAACACAGCCTCAATATATTAAAGGGATATAAACCGGTCAAGCAAACACTGCGGCGTTTTTCTGAACCCAAACGAAAAGCTATGGGAGAGGAGCTAGCCAAGTTACTCAAGGCCAGATTCATCAAAGAAATAAAACACCCGGACTGGCTAGCAAACCTGGTGTTGTTACCAAAGAAGGATAAATCCTGGCGCCTATGCATCGATTTCAAAGACCTCAACAAGGCCTGCCCTAAGGATCCCTTCCCCCTCCCTCGCATCGATCAGATTATTGATGCAACTGCAGGACACGACTCACTATGTTTCCTCGACGCATACTCCGGATACCATCAAATCAAGATGAAGGAGTCTAATCAAGCCACAACGGCATTCATTACCCCATATGGGCCTTTCTGCTTCAACACTATGCCTTTCGGGCTCAAAAACGCTGGCGCCACCTACCAACACATGATTCAAATATGCGTGGAGAAACAGATTGGCAAGGCAGTTGAAGCATACGTGGATGACATCGTCATCAAAACCAGGCATGTCGAGTCATTGATAGACAATCTACGTCTCACATTCGACAACCTCCGCACATATGACATCAAGCTCAATCAGGAAAAGTGTGTTTTCGACGCCCCCGCTGGAAAACTGCTGGGCTCCATCGTTTCCAATAGAGGAATTGAGGCAAATCTAGCCAAAATCCGAGCTTTGTCACAATTGGCTACGCCAACAGACCTTAAACAGGTCCAAAAACTCGCGGGATGTGTGGCAGCTTTAAGTCGCTTTATCTCCAGATTGGGAGAAAAAGCATTGCCACTCTATCGCCTTCTCTGGCGCACTGACCACTTCGAGTGGAGGAACGCGGCAACGGCCGGACTGGAGGAAATAAAGGCCCTTTTAGCGACCAACCCAATCCTGGCCGCGCCGAACATCGGCGAACCCATGTTATTATACATATCGGCAACACACCAGGTGGTGAGCGTTGTTGTCGTCATTGAGCGAGAGCAGGACAGACACAAATTCCCGCTCCAGAAACTGGTATACTACGTATCCACTGTCCTCACACCATGCAAATCTTGATACCCTCATTACCAAAAGATAGCATACGCGGTCTTCATGGCATCCCGGGAGCTGCGACACTATTTTCAAGAGTGCTCGATTACAGTGGCTTCCGAGGTACCACTCAACGACATAATAAACAACCCCGATGCCATGGGCCGGATTGCTAAGTGGGCCATTGAGCTCCTTCCGTTTGACATAACATACAAACCAAAGTTCTTTGGGCGTCCGGCATGTTATTCATGGGCCAGACTGATGGGCTGTGAAGACATGAAGGCCGAAGACTATACCGTGTCCGGATAGGACTCTCCTTGGCGTGGGAGGCAAGCTTGGCGATCAACTATGAAGATCGCTTCCTATGTAACCGACTCTATGTAACCCTAGATCCCCCCGGTGTCTATATAAACCGGAGGGGTTAGTCTGGAAAATATATACTCATTACCATAGTACAGGCTAGGGTTCTAGGGTTAGTGATACGTCTTTGTCGTATCTACTTTTCCAAACACTTTTGCCCTTGCTTTGGACTCTAACTTGTATGATTTGAATGGAACTAACCCGGACTGACGCTGTTTTCAGCAGAATTGCCATGATGTTGTTTTATGTGCAGAAAACAAAAGTTCTCGGAATGACCTGAAACTCCACGGAATATCTTACAATAAATAATAAAAAATCCTCGCCAAAGATGAAGACCAGGGGGCCCACACCCTGTCCACGAGGGTGGGGGGCGCGCCCCCTACCTCGTGGGACCCTTGGAGACCTTCCGACGCCAACTCCAACTCTATATATTTGCTTTCGGGGAGAAACAAATAGAGGAGAAGAAATCATCGCGTTTTACAATACGGAGCCGCCGCCAAGCCCTAAAACCTCTCGGGAGGGCTGATCTGGAGTCTGTTCGGGGCTCCGAAGAGGGGGATTCGTCGACGTCGTCATCATCAACCATCCTCCATCACCAATTTCATGATGCTCACCGCCGTGCGTGAGTAATTCCATCGTAGGCTTGCTGGACGGTGATGGGTTGGACGAGATTTATCATGTAATCAAGTTAGTTTTGTTAGGGTTTGATCCCTAGTATCCACTATGTTCTGAGATTGATGTTTCTATGACTTTGCTATGCTTAATGCTTGTCACTAGGGCCCGAGTGCCATGATTTCAGATCTGAACCTATTATGTTTTCATGAATATATGTGAGTTCTTGATCCTATCTTGCAAGTCTATAGTCACCTACTATGTGTTATGATCCGGCAACCCCGAAGTGACAATAATCGGGACCACTCCCGGTGATGACCATAGTTTGAGGAGTTCATGTATTCACTATGTGCTAATGCTTTGTTCCGGTTCTCTATTAAAAGGAGGCCTTAATATCCCTTCGTTTCCATTAGGACCCCGCTGCCACGGGAGGGTAGGACAAAAGATGTCATGCAAGTTCTTTTCCATAAGCACGTATGACTATATTCGGAATACATGCCTACATTACATTGATGAATTGGAGCTAGTTCTGTGTCACCCTATGTTATGACTGTTACATGATGAACCGCATCCGGCATAATTATCCATCACTGATCCGATGCCTACGAGCTTTCCATATACTGGTTTAGGCTTATTTACTTTCCCGTTGCTACTGTTACAATCACTACAAAATACCAAAAATATCACTTTTGCTTCCTTTACTTTTGTTACCGTTACCACCACTATCATATTACTTTGCTACTAAACACTTTGCTGCAGATACTAAGTTTCCAAGTGTGGTTGAATTGACAACTCAGCTACTAATACTTGAGAATATTCTTTGGCTCCCCTTGTGTCGAATCAATAAATTTGGGTTGAATACTCTACCCTCCAAAACTATTGCGATCCCCTATACTTGTGGGTTATCAAGACCTTTTTCTGGCGCCGTTGCCGGGGAGCATAGCTCTATTCTTTGGGTCACTTGGGATTTATATCTGCTGGACACTATGAAGAACTTGAAAGACGAGAAAACAAACATTTATCCCTCAACTATGAGGGGAGGTAAGGAACTGCCATCTAGCTCTGCACTTGATTCACCTTCTGTTATGAGTAAGCTTGCGACACCTAAACCTGCTTCTGCTGTTCGTTCTGATATGTCGCATGTTATTGATGATGCCACTTCTGCTATGCATGATACTTATGATCAAACTACTTCTATGCCTGATAATACTGTGCCCCTTAGTGAATTTCTTGATGAACAAATTGCTAGGGCTAGAGAGAAAGAAATTATTGAATATGATTATATTGATGAAAGTGATGATGAAGATAGGCCTGTTATTCCTGAGGGTTATGTTTTTGATATGGAATCTTCTGCCGCTATTTTAGCTTACGGAGATCGTCATGAACTTAAAAGGCTATTAATTAAATGGAACAAAGAATCTCTTAAAGATAAAATGAGGCCTGACCCCGCTTTTGCTACTTTGCCTATCAGTGTTCCCGATAAGGATTATGAATTCTCTGTTGATCCTGATATAATTACTTTGGTTGAATCTGATCCTTTTCATGGCTATGAATCTGAAACTGTTGTGGCACATCTTACTAAATTAAATGATATAGCCACCCTATTCACTAATGATGAGAGATCGCGCTACTTTTATATACTTCAAATATTTCCGTTCTCATTAAAGGGTGATGCTAAGATATGGTTTAATTCTCTTGATCCTGGTTGTGTGCGTAGTCCCCAGGATATGATTTATTACTTCTCTGCTAAATATTTCCCTGCTCATAAGAAACAAGTTGCTTTAAAGGAAATATACAACTTTGTGCAAACTAAAGAAGAGAGTCTCCCACAAGCTTGGGGGAGGCTTCTCAAGTTACTTAATGCTTTGCCTAATCATCCTCTTCAGAAAAATGAAATACTTGATATCTTTTATAATTGACTAACCGATGCTTCCAGAGATTACCTGGATAGTTGTGTTGGTTCTCTTTTCAGGGAAAGAACACCGGATGAAGCTAAAATTCTATTGAATAATATGTTGACAAATGAAAATAATTGGGCACCTCCTGAGCCAGCTCCCGCTCCAATTAATGATGCTACTCCTAAACCAACTCCGAAGAAGAGAGGTGTTCTATTTCTCAGACCCGAGGATATGCAAGAGGCAAAGAAATCTATGAAATAAAAAGGTATTAAAGCTGAAGATGTTAAGAATTTACCTCCTATTGAAGAAATACATGGTCTTAATCTACCGCCTGTTGAAGAAACATATGATCTTGATCCTTTGTTTATTGAAGAACCTCCTGATCCCTATAACCCGACACAGGTAGTAAAGGTAAATTCTCTCTATAGATTTGATGAAGGTGATATTCCTCATTATAAGTCTGCTAGACAATGCTTTGATGAGTTTGATAATTTTATTGTCAAACAAGAAAAATTTAATGCTTATTTTGGTAGACAATTGAAATAAGATTCCGATATGATTAAACACTTGGGTGATTATATGGCTAATATTAAAGGTGAACTTAAACTCGTTAGCAAGCATGCTTCTATGGTTACCACTCAAGTAGAACAAGTACTTAAAGCTCAAAAAGAATTGCTCGATGAAATGAATAGTAAGAAAAATGATTATGCTGTTAGAGTGGCTACTAGAACTGGTAGAATGACTCAGGAACCTTTGTATACTGAAGGCCACCCTAAGAGAATTGAGCAAGATTCTCAGAGAAATAATATTGATGCACCTAGTTCTTCTAAAAAGAAGAAAAAGAAAAATGGTCGAACTGTGCAAACTTCTAGTGAACCTATTGCTGAACCGCCTGATAATCCAAATGATATCTCTATGTCTGATGCTGAAACACAATCTGGTAATGAACATGAACCTAGTGAAAAGGTTAATGATGATGTTCATGATGATGCTCAACCTAGTAATGATAATGATGTAGAAGTTGAACCTACTGTTGATCTTGATAACCCACAATCAAAGAATCAACGTTATGATAAGAGAAACTTTGTTGCTAGGAAACATGGTAAAGAAAGAGAACCTTGAGTTCAGAAACCCATGCCTTTTCCTCCCAAACTATCCAAGAAAAAGGATGATGAGGATTTTGAGCGCTTTGCTGAAATGATTAGACCTATCTTTTTGCGTATGCGATTGACTGATATGCTCAAAATGAATCCTTATGCTAAATACATGAAAGATATTGTTACAAATAAAAGAAAGATACTGGAAGCTAAAATTTCCACCATGCTTGCTAATTATACTTTTAAGGGTGGAATACCAAAGACACTTGGAGATCCAGGAGTACCTACTATACCATGCTCCATTAAAAGAAATTATGTCAAAAGTACTTTATGTGATCTTGGAGCCGGTGTTAGTGTTATGCCTCTCTCTTTATATCGTAGACTTGACTTGAATAAGTTGGCACCTACTGAAATATCTTTGCAAATGGCTGATAAATCAACTGCTATACCTGCCGGTATTTGTGAGGATGTGCCTGTTGCGGTTGCAAACGTTACTATTTTAACGGACTTTGTTATTCTTGATATTCCCGAGGATGATAGTATGTCTATTATTCTTGGAAGACCTTTTATTAATACTTTAGGGGCTGTTATCGATTGCAACAAAGGCAATGTCACTTTTCATGTTAATGGTAATGAGCATACGGTACACTTTCCGAGGAAACAACCTCAAGTTCACAGTATCAACTCTATTGGAAAAATTCCATCGATTATATTTGGAGGTTTTGAATTTCCTCTTCCTACTGTCAAAAAGAAATATGATATACTTATTATTGGGGATGTGCATATCCCCGTTGAGGTAACCCAGTGTTATTCGAAATTTCTCCGGTTTCATGTTAATCGGAATGAGTTTGTTAACAAGACTTGATCAACCATGTTAGTGGATTCCTTTTGATGAGCATGAGATGGATGAAACTAGAAGCACAACTTTTTATACCCTCTCTATACTTTCTATTATTTAGTTGAAATAAAGTAAAAATAGTATTTTTCTGTCTGTTTCCTCATTTATCCGTGCAATATAAAAGTATCCCGAAAATAAAAGTCCTCAGAATGACATGCCAATTTAATATGATTTTTTCGGGAATATTTGAGGATTTATGGTGCAAGAATTACCGCAGGGGAGCTGCCACCTGGCCACGAGGGTGGAGGGCACTCCCTACCCCCCTGGGCGCGCCCCCTGCCTCGTGGGCCCATGGTGGCTTTCGGGACCCCGATTCTAAGTCACATCGATCTAGCATGTAACACCTCATATCACTTTGCGGCCTCACGCACGGTATTCCCACGGGTGTCGCCTTACCATGGCCCGGGACCGTTTGCGCCTTTTGGCTCACGTATATGATAGTATCGCTAGCATCCATATGACAGAGAACCCGGGCCTACATGACTAGCCGCGAACCCAAAGCGGCACTAACCCATGGGGACAGGCATACATGAATCAACTTCGAGCATGTCGGTCAGCAACGTGTGAATCCGGGCTGTAGCACTGGGCTAACAGGACTCCGATAACCCGGGCTGTAGCAGGCTAGGCAGGACTCCGGATGTCACCGCGTGACATTTCCCCGAAGGGACAGACACAGGAACGAAGTGAAACACATGCCGGCCAGTCAAGTGTCCTGAACAATAGTGCTAGGCTAGCAGGACTCCGGTGAACCGGGCTGTAGCGGACTACTATGGCTCAAGGAGGCACTAGACTACATTTCCCCATAAGAGAGGCTGACAAGGATAAACAACTAGATTGTCGGATCCCACACATAGCAATACACGTTACACGTACACATAACATGCAAGTATGTGCTGTACAACATGGCATCACAACATAACGCAAACTCATATAGATAAAGGCCCAGAAGAGCCACATAGCATAAAATGCAAACAGGGGTCACATGACCCATCATTCAGAGCATACAAGCAACAAGCGGAAGCATTACATGTCTGAGTACAGACAACTACAAAAGAAAAAGGCTGAGAAGCCTGACTATCTACAAGACCCTCCCAAGGGTACAAGATCGTAGCTGAGGTAACAAGCTACTCGTCGAAGTCCAAGCGGAATTACTTGTAAGACCGAAGTCTCCGCTGCAAAAACATAAATAAAGCAAACATGAGTACAAAGGTACTCAGCAAGACTTACATCAGATCCTATCATACATGCATTAGTATCAAGGAGGTAATGTGGGGTTTAGTTGCAGCAAGCCAGCTTTGACTCAGTGGCTATCCTGTTCTACGACTAAGAGAACTTCTTTGAGGCGAGGCAGCGCACACGAGTCCACTAATCACCACATCAATACACTACTATGGATTCATCCCCGTCTCTCTATGAGAAGGCCATCCATAGTACTCACACTTGTCTTGAGCATTTTAGAGTATCCACTTTAAATTGTCTATGTACCACGTAAGCATCCAAGAAGTCCATAACCGAGGACACGACTATTCGAATAGATCATGATAACCCTGCAGGGGTGTACTTCTTCACACACGCTCTCGCCACTTACCGCCATGTACACGTCATGTATCTCGGCAACCTTCAAGCGAAAGCCTGGCGAGGGTGTCGGCCACGACCTGACTAACCACACAAGACTCTAGTCCAGGTTTATCGCCTATTTGGGTTCCATCCGCAAGGAGATCCGGCCGGGGTGTCGCTCACGGCCCCAAACGATGTGTACAGGGTTCCTGAGCCCACCATCCGGGTGCCACTCGGTACACCGGGCCACGTGTGCCTAGTCTGTCCCAAGCCCACCCTGCCGGGTGCCACTCGGTAGAAAAATAGCACTAACTACAAACACCAGAAACTAGTTGCGACTCCTGGACAGAGATCAAGTTGGTTAATAAGTCGAGAGAGCTTGGAGCGCCCGGAGCCCAATGTGTGGTAGTAGCTAGTCATTGGAATACTTACACATAACTCACTTATTAAGGACGGTCCCAATGAGACAACCCACCATGTACTCCTACATGGCCTCTCACCGCTACCTTTACCAAATCGTGTTCACACGCTTAACTCTCAGCATCAGAACATATCATAACACTCCAATTCATTCCCAATGAATCAGACCTGACACAACTCTAAGCAATAGCAGGCATGGCATGGTAGAAGCACAACATGGCTCAAACAACTCCTACACATGCTAGTGGGTTTCAACTATTTACTGTGGCAATGACAGGTCATGCAAAGGAATGGGTTCAACTACCGCAGCATAAAGTAGCAGTTGAATCGTTGTTGTCCTAATGCAATAAAAGAGAGCAGGAGCAAGAGAGTGGGATTGTATCGGAATGAACAAGGGGTTTGCTTGCCTGGTAGATCAACAGGGGGGCACTGCTCCTCTGACAGGTACTCTGGATCGGTCTCCGGAGCAGGACCTATCGAGAAGGAACGGTGTCGGCAATCAATACACAATCATATGCAATAATATGATGCATGAACATGGCATGAAGATGTGATGTTATTTGTGCTAATGCATCTAGCATTCATTTGGTTGAAGTCCATTTGAACCAAAGATTCAAATTCATCTTCAAATTAAGCTCTTATAAATGCCATTCATGTGTTTTCATATATACAGCAGGTATAACTTGGTTTGTCATGCATGAAACCGGTACAGATGGATAGATTGCATTTTCTGATGATTTTTCATATATAACTTATTTCAATCTGAGCTATGGTTGAATTTATATGAATTTTTGAAGTTTATATCATTTTCTGGATTTTCCTGATTTAATTTAAATCCAGAAAATAAATAATTGCGTCAGCACTGCGTCATGCTTGCGTCAGCAAGTCAACAATGCTGACCAGGTCAAACCTGACTTGTGGGGTCCACACGTCAGTGACTCAGTTAGTTAACAGGGGGTTTATTTGGTCTAATTAGAATTAGAGGGCGCCGGGCCCACTGTCAGTGTCAGGGGTGGTTAGCAAAATGGTGATTAGCCGTAGTCTCTAAAGATTGGTTGATCAGAGTCGTACTCCAGTTTTCGAGTACTTCCGGTGTAGTCTGTTTAGTAATATCTCAGAACCTTGAGTGATGATGTTGAGTATGGTGCTACCCCGTCTTTTGCAGAATGTCTCATTTTGAGCATTTTACTGCCATTATGCTGCCGGAATTGTCCTAGGAGTTCGAGAGATACTAATTTCTTGTGCTACCTTCTGCATCCTATAGTTGATGCTGAATCCATCCTTGTTTTCCTTGGTTTCGTTCTTCAGGATGTTGCGGGTTAACCAAAGTTCTGTTTCTTGTAACCGAAACCACGGAGATGGTAGGGTGAGGATCCTCCCGACCAGCATTCATTGGCAGAGTTCATGTTAGAGATCGAGAGGAACAAGCGTGAGACTAACCGCTTGTTAGCACGTATCGAGGAGAACACCGCATTTCAGTACAAAGAGTCAACGACCATCTATGATTTCATTGGTCTGAAACCACCTACCTTCCATCATTCCATTGAACCACTCGATGCAGATGACTGGCTCCGTAGTATCACTCACAAGCTTCGTTCCACGAGCGTAGCTGAAGGTGACAAGGTTACATATGTTGCATATCACCTGGAAGGTCCTGCTAGTCTTTGGTGGCAGAACTTTGAGGCTATGCTTCTAGCTGGCCAGATACCGACCTGGAAAGATTTCACTGAGGCTTTTCGCGAGCATCACATTCCTCTAGATCTCATTGACCGCAAGAGAGAAGAGTTCTGTAGTTTCACCCAGGGTAAGATGGTTGTTGATGCTTATAGTAGAGAGTTTGAGAACCTCGCTCGTTATGCTACAGAAGAAGTGTCCACGGACGCCAAGAAGCAGGCTAGGTTCCGAAAGGGTCTCAACCCCAAGTTGCGTCGTGATCTCCACTTGCACCATTGCAATACATTCCAGGCTCTTGTGAACAAGGCCATTAATGCGGAGACAGCTCAGCTCACTTACGAGGAGTCTCGTAAGCACACCCGTGATTTGGTTTCTTCCTCCGGTTCTAGTTTGCAGAAGCGCCGGATTTGGGTTCCAAACTCCGCTCTTCCACCCGGTTATACACCGAGGCCATCTTGTGTGGTGCCTCACCCAGTTCAGCAGTATGCTCCACCCAAGCCTGTTGGTAGACCGCCTTCCAATGCGGGTCCACGTCCTACTTCAGGGACTTGCTTCACATGCGGAGAGCCAGGACACTATGCACGTGACTGCTCTCAAGCCAGTTGTGCTCCACCCCAGCCCGAGAAGTCTGTTGGCCGTGATAAGCCACCATGCAAGATGGTTAATGTCAAGTCAGCTCCCATTGAACATGGACGTGTGCATCACGTCTCAGCTAAAGACGCTCAAGATGATCCAGATGTCGTTCTTGGTACACTCCTTGTCAATTGTCATCCAGCTTCGGTTCTATTCGATACTGGAGCATCTCACTCCTTCATCTCTGAAGGCTATGCTCGTTTGCATGACATGTCATTTTGTGATATGACAACTCCACTTGAAATCCAAACTCCAGGGTCTAGATGGCAAACTACCAGAATAAGCCATGGTAATGAAATCCTTGTTGACAGACTTGTATTCCTTGCCTCACTTATAGCCCTCAAGTCTCCAGATATTAACATCATCTTGGGTATGGACTGGATGACAACTGATCATGCCAAGATTGATTGTTTCACCAGGTCTGTTCAACTTACACATCCATCTGGCAAGATAGTCACTGTTTCTACTAGAGTTGCAAAGCGCCAACTCTATTCTCTTAATGCCAGCCCTCTCCCAGACCTTGAAGATATCCCGGTAGTCCGTGACTTTCTGGATGTCTTTCCAGAGGAACTGCCAGGCATTCCACCTGACAGAGATGTAGAGTTTGTCATAGATCTTATCCCAGGAACTGCTCCAATCTCTAGGAGACCTTACAAGATGGCACCCTTAGAACTACCCGAGCTTAAGAAACAACTTGATGAGTCCATGCAAAAGGGTTTCATCCGTCCTAGTTCTTCTCCTTGGGCTTGCCCCGTCCTCTTCGTCAAGAAGAAGGATGGTACGGATCGGATGGTTGTAGACTATCGTCCCGTTAATTTGGTCATGATAAAGAACAAGTATCCGCTTCCCAGGATCAACGATCTCTATGATCAGCTCGCTGGATCCTCAGTCTTTTCCAAGATGGATTTGAGGTTAGGCTACCATCAAATCAAGATTAGAAACGGGGACATTCCTAAGACGGCTTTTGTCACTCGTTATGGCCAGTATGAGTACACCGTCATGTCTTTTGGTCTAACCAATGCTCCAGCTACCTTCTCCCGCTTGATGAACTCGATCTTCATGGAGTACTTAGATAAGTTCGTCATGGTTTGCCTCGATGATATTCTTATTTACTCGAAGAACGAGGAAGAGCATGCCGAACATCTTAGACTTGTGTTAGAAAAACTCAGAGAGCACCGCCTTTATGCCAAGTTCTCCAAGTGCGAATTTTGGTTGCCAGAAGTGACCTATATCGGCCACGTGATCTCTGGTAAGGGCATTGCTGTCAATCCCGAGAGAGTTCAGGCCGTTCTTGATTGGACTCCGCCTGAAACGGTTAAACAAGTTAGAAGTTTCCTTGGTCTAGCCAGTTACTATCGCTGCTTCGTTGAGAACTTCTCCAAAGTGGCCAAACCCCTCACGGAACTCCTCAAGAAAGATAAAAAGTTTGAGTGGTCCCCATAGTGTGAGTACAGTTTTCAAGAACTAAAAAGACGCCTGACTTCTGCTCCCATACTTGTGCCACCGGATTTCACCAAGGACTTTGTTATCTATTGTGATGCCTCACGACAGGGACTAGGTTGCATCCTTATGCAAGATCGTCATGTGATTGCTTATGCATCTCGACAGTTGCATCCACATGAGGATAATCATCCTACACATGATCTAGAGCTTGCAGCCGTAGACTATGCACTTAAGACATGGCGACATTACCTACTTGGTAAACGTTGCGAGATTTACACCGACCACCAGAGTCTCAAGTATATCTTCACCCAACCAGATTTGAACCTTAGGCAAAGATGTTGGTTGGAGTTGATCTCAGATTACGACTTAGGGATTACCTACACCCCAGGCAAGGGCAATGTCATGGCTGATGCGCTAAGTCGTAAGTCCTATTGCAACAATCTTATGTTGCAGCAGGGCCAACCACTTCTCCATGAGGAATTCTGTAAGATTAACCTTCACATTGCTCCTCACGGATTCCTTTCTACCTTGGTGGCGAAACCTACCCTTGTGGATCAGATCATCTCTGCTCAGAAGCAGGATACAGGAATTTCCCGGATCAAGAGAAACATTAATAAGGGAGTTGGTGGTAGTTTCTCTATAGATAATCGAGGTGTTGTTTCCTTTGAGAATCGCTTGGTGGTTCCCAAGAATCAACATCTACGACAACTGATCCTTAAGGAGGCTCATGAATCTCCTCTCACGATTCATCCCGGTAGTACTAAGATGTATCAGGACCTACGCCAGAGGTTCTGGTGGACTAGGATGAAGAGAGAAATTGCTCGGTTCATTGCTAATTGTGACGTTTGTCATCGTGTTAAGGCAGAGCATCAAAGGCCTGCTGGCACCCTTCAGCCCTTAGCTATTCCTGAGTGGAAATGGGATAAAGTTGGTATGGACTTCATCACCGGCTTTCCCAGGACCAAGAAAGGGAATAATGCTATCTTCATAGTCATTGATCGTCTTTCCAAAGTGGCTCACTTCCTACCTGTTCGGGAGAGTACCACTGCTAGTCAGCTCGCTGACTTATATATCTCTCGAATAGTGTCACTTCATGGTGTTCCACTAGAGATCAATTCGGACCATGGTAGTCTTTTCACTTCTCATTTTTGGGAGAGTTTCCAAACTGCCATGGGCACCCATCTTTCCTTCAGTACCGCTTTCCACCCTCAATCAAGTGGTCAGGTGGAAAGGGTCAACCAAATTCTCAAAGACATGCTCAGAGCTTGCGTTATCTCATTCGGTATGGATTGGGAGAAGTGTCTTCCTTTCGCCGAGTTTGCTTATAACAATAGCTACCAATCCAGTCTCAAGAAAGCTCCTTTTGAGATTCTGTATGGACGAAGATGTCGAACACCTTTGAACTGGTCTGAAACCGGTGAAAGACAATTCTTTGGACTGGATATGATCCAGGAGGCAGAAGAGCAAGTTCGCATCATTCGTGGGAATTTGAAAACCGCCCAATCTCGTCAAAAGAGCCAGTATGACCGTCGTCATAAGGAAGTGGCTTATGAAGTTGGCGATAAGGCTTACCTTCGGGTTACTCCTTTGAAGGGTACCCATCGATTCGGTATCAAGGGCAAGTTGGCTCCTCGTTATATTGGTCCCTTTCTCATTCTCGCTAAACGAGGAGAGGTTGCCTACCAGTTGGAACTACTCCCATATCTTTCTCGAGTTCATGATGTCTTCCACGTCTCTCAACTCAGGCGTTGCTTCTCGGATCCCATCCGCGGAGTGGACCACAAAACGCTTGATCTCCAAGATAACCTCACATATCGAGAGTACCCTATTCACATTATTGATCAAGCAGAGCGTGTCACTCGACGTCAAAACATCAAGTTTCTCCAGGTTCAGTGGTCTCATCATTCTAAGAGAGAAGCTACTTGGGAGCGAGAAGATCGTCTTCGACTGCAGTACCCCACCTACTTTCCATCGACCCCTGAATCTCGGGACAAGATTCTTTCAAGTGGGGGTGAGTAGTCACATCCCTAGTTCTGGTATGACCTAGGCTAGCCTTCATGTGTGCATCATGTTTAAATTTCATTTAAATTTGAAATGGGGATTTGTGAAACCCTCAGAATTCATTTCTGGAAATGACCCAGATAAAAATTGCTCCAAAAAGGTCCAAGAAAATATTCATGTCTCTCTTTGAAAATATTGGTCAGAGATAAAATTCAAACCAATATTTTTAGGAGCTCATAAATATTTATTTTGGCCATTTGGAATTAATGCATAATTATTTGCATTGGATTTATATTTGTTATATATTCAAATATACTCCAATAATTCTGATTTTTACTGTGGGGCTTTGGAATAATCCAATTAGCTCCTACAATAATTTTCAGAAGAAAATAAAATGATTTAGTATTATTATTAAATCAGAACAAATGTCAGAAAAATAGAAAAGGAAACAAAAGAGGGGAAAACCCTTACCTGAACTTACCTGGGCCTCCTACCTGGCAGCCCAGCAGCCCAGCAGGCCAGCCCAGCCAACTGGCCCCTGCTAGTCGTCCCTCTCCTCTCGCCAGGAGGACAGGGGCGTGTGCCCGCGGCGCGCACGCACGCGTCCGGCCACCTCCTGCCTGCCTGCCCCTCTCCCTCGACGCCTGGACGTTCTGGACGACGCCACGCGCCGCCTCGCACCTCTCCCTCTCTCTCCCGTGGCCTTCCCTCCTCTCCCTCGCTCTCTCGCGCGAATGGCCGAGCGTTGCCGTCACCGCCGTTCACCGTAGCCGCAGCCACCACCTTCCCCTCGCCCTCTCTCCGTGTCTGCAAGCTCCGCCGCGACATCCTCTACATCCTCGACCAGCCAAGCAACCGGGGACGCCCCGTGGAGCCTTCACCGCCGTCGTCTTCGCCCCCGGCCGCCGAAGATCGCCATCGCCGCCCCGCCGTCTCCATTGCGGCCCCGAGCTCGCCGTTAAGCTCGTCAAGTCCGCAGTGAGCATCTCCCCGTTTCCCCTCTCTTCTCCCCCTCGTTTCCGTGTCGTAGCCGTCGTTTCCACCATGGCCGAAGCCATCGCCGCCGCAGCTCCTCCCCGTTGTGGCCAAAGCCACCGCAGCCCGCGCCTGCACCTGCCACCGCGCTCAGCAGCCTCCCAGAAGGCCAACACCGCCGCCCGCAGCTCCTGCCGTGCCCTGCAGCCACATCCCGCTCGGATCCGTGCTCCGGCCGCCGCCCCGAGCTCTGCTCCGGCGAGCTCCGGCCACCCCACGTCCTCCCATCGCCTCCCCTGGATGCGCGAGAGCCCGGGCTACGCCCTAATGGCCTTAGCCGCCCCCCCCCCCGTGGCCTGAATCGCGGACGCCGCCGCGTCTAGAGGTCGCCGCCGATGACCCTAGCCGGCCTGACATGCGGGCCCGACCAGCCAGGTGATTAGCTTAAGGCTAATCACCATTTTGCTAACCACCCCTGACACTGACTGTCGTGGAATTATCACGGCAGATGTCCTTAGTGTGAGGACTTAGTCGTGAGGCCAACGCATCTATGTGGTAGCTTGAGAGGGGTTGAGTGGGACGAGAGACGCAGGGCGGTTCAACACGCAAGACAAGGATTTAGACAGCTTCGGGCCCCGGGAAACATCATCGGGTAAAAATCCTACATGCTGTTTGAGGCTAGGTCTCATTATCATCACGAGGGAGACGCCGTAAACCAGCTCTTTGTGTCTAGCCCTAGAGATTGTTTCTTCTTGCTTGTCGCTTCCTCTTAAACCGGCCCACCATAGTATGAACCGGCCTTCTGGGCCTTGGGCCTTGTCATCCGTCTGACCCACCCACCGGATTACTAGTGAGTCATAATGACCAGGCAGGTTGCTTGTAAACCGCTAGGTCAGGGCGGGTCGCCAGTAACTTGCCAAGTGTCAGCGGGGTCTTCAGATAAACCGCCAAGTCCGGCCGGGTTAACTTCCGACCGGTTTACACCGCGGGGTATATCCCCGACATTAGCCCCCAGTTTAATTTGGATTTATCCATGTTAAACTGATCCTGTAAAACAAATACAAGAACAAATTTGATAGATTATGCTCTGGGTTAAGAATTCTTGTAAACCGGCATCTAATCATCCTTAATTCCTTGCCATTTCCTTCTTCTAGAAAGTCCAAGTCAATAAGCCAGCTTCATACTCAATTTGCTGACATTGGTTTCTCACAGAGAAATATTATGAAGAATAATCCACTTGAGTCGGCTTCCTAAGCGCCGGATTAAGAAATATGGGTCTTGAAATACTCATCTGATATTCAACTAGTCTGAAGATGCCGAACATGCCGGTTTATCATTGCCAAAAATTGCCGGGTTATATGACTGATAATTCCGGGTCATGATTGTTGCTAACTCCGGTTCATGATTGTTGCCAATGCCGGTTTATGATTATTGATGATGCCGGGTTGCAAACACAGGGTCATAATAATTGGTGACGCCGGGTCAATCTGGTTTGCTCAAAACAGAGAATTTGAAAATATTTCTCTGATAATAATATAATACTTGTAGCCCCCAAGTCTTGAGCAGAACAAAGTGATGGTTTAATACTTGCTTCAATATAAATACTGCCACTTTTGAAGAAATCCATGTTGTTCATCCCAATCACTAGTAAAAACTGAATACTCCATATTATGTAGCCCCCAAGTGCCGGGTTGTCATGCTTGCAGCAACCTGGGACTTGTAATTGACTGATGCCCATAAAACTTGAATTGTTGACAGGAGCAATTGGTAGCCCCCAAGGGCCGGCTCATTATGATATGATGAGTCGGGTCTTCAATAAGGCCAATAAAAATGACTTTGCATTAGCCCCCAAGTGTCATGGTACATGCTTGCAGCGACATGAGACTTGCATATTTGATATAATCTCAACTTGAATAGTGTAGCCCCCAAGTGCCGGGTCGTAAGCCTGCAGCGACTCGGGACTATTCCTTCCATTGCAAAATAAATCATATTCATCGACAAAATAATATCCATTGCGCTAAAGCGACTTTGAAAACCTCAATCATAATATTAATAACCATTATAAAAATCCAGCCATGTTGGCTATTCAAGATAATATGATCCGGTATGAAAATCTTATTCATCCAATATCATAATGAAAATTCAGCCAAGTTTGGCTATTTGAATAATATAACGCAATTATTTATAAGCGCATGATTTCAATGGCGCAATCCAAATATATACTGGCGACTTATAGTCTGAAGCCAGGCCGGTTTAATAAACACCGGATAATTTCTCATCATATACTGGCGACTTATCGTCTTAAAGCCAGGCCGGTTTAATAAACACCGGATAATTTATCATCATACTGGCGACTTATAGTCGAAAGCCAGGTCGGGTTAGTAAACGCTGGTGATTTATAATCATGCTTTATACAACCTGTTTCTGCATACAACAAGTTTAAAGTGTCCGGGCAGTTTACCGTCGGACGGGTCATAATGCCCAACATATAACCCAGGTTTATAACCAAGGTTGCACTTAAAAATAATCAAATATGAAATATATCATACCTATGACATTGAATCACATCGTTGGTTTACCAACTTTTTGTAATAGGGGTAATAACCCAGATTTTGAGTACTGATAACTCCTTCCATATTGTGTCGGTTTATGATAAAACCGTACCAGGTTGTGATAAACACCGGTTTAACCACATATAATACTGGCGACTCGTAGTCAAACCAAACCGGGCTGATAGTCTCCGGATTATAACTTGATCGTGTACTGACAACTTGTAGTTGAAAACCGAGCCGGGTTGATAAACACCGGTTTACTCCATAATAGGATGGTAACAGAAAATCAAACCGGGCAGATAGCCTCCGGATTAAGATTTGACCATGTTCCGTCAATTTGTAATTTGACAGTCGAACCGGTTTAAGAATTGTTGATTTAAAAACGCAACAAAAGAAATTTTTATCAAAACAAAATTTCAAGCAAAGGCAATGATAAAACCATTTGCAAAAAGAGGCTATTGAGCCGATCAAGTGGCGTTACCATGGTCGGACACGACCAAGCCCCCAATAGGCATAGCTATGGTTCAAGTCAGCCAGGTCCCCAAATGATGCAGTGGCATTATGCCGATCAAGAGGTGTAGCGATGGTTCGGGTTCGACCAAAGCCCCCAAGTGATTCTGTGGCCTTAGGCCGATCAAGAGGTGTGACAGGTTCAGACGTGACCAAGTCCCCAAGTGATCTTGTGGCTTTCGCCTATCAAAAGGTGTTGCATTGGTTCGGATACGACCAAGCCCCCAAGTGATCTTGTGGCTTTCACCTATCAAAAGGTGTTGCAATGGTTCGGATACGACCAAGCCCCCAAGTGATCTTGTGGCTTTCACCTATCAAAAGGTGTTGCATTGGTTCGGATACGACCAAGCCCCACGGTGGGCGCCAACTGTCGTGGAATTGTCACGGCAGATGTCCTTAGTGTGAGGACTTAGTCGTGTGGGCCCGGCGCCCTCTAATTCTAATTAGACCAAATAAACCCCCCTGTTAACTAACTGAGTCACTGACGTGTGGACCCCACACGTCAGGTTTGACCTGGTCAGTGTTGTTGACTTGTTGACGCAAGCATGACACAGTGCTGACGCAATTATTTATTTTCTGGATTTAAATTAAATCAGGAAAATCCAGAAAATGATATAAACTTCAAAAATTCATATAAATTCAACCGTAGCTCAGATTGAAGTAAGTTATATATGAAAAATCATCAGAAAAATGTAATCTATCCATATGTACCGGTTTCATGAATGAAAAACCAAGTTATACCTGCTTTATATATGAAAACACATGAATGGCATTTATAAGAGCTTAATTTGAAGATGCATTTGAATCTTTGGTTCAAATGGACTTCAACCAAATGAATGCTAGATGCATTAGCACAAACAACATCACATCTTCATGCCATGTTCATGCATCATATTGTTGCATATGATTGTGTATTGATTGCCGACACCGTTCCTTCTCGATAGGTCCTGCTCCGGAGACCGATCCAGAGTACCTGTTAGAGGAGCAGTGCCCCCTGTTGATCTACCAGGCAAGCAAACCCCTTGTTCATTCCAATACAATCCCACTCTCTCGCTCTTGCTCTCTTTTATTGCATTAGGACAACAACGATTCAACTGCTACTTTATGTTGCGGTAGTTGAACCCATTCCTTTACATGACCTGTCATTGCCACAGTAAATAGTTGAAACCCACTAGCATGTGTAGGAGTTGTTTGAGCCATGTTGTGCTTCTACCATGCCATGCATGCTATTGCTTAGAGTTTGTGTCAGGTCTGATTCATTGGGAATGAATTGGAGTGTTATGATATGTTCTGATGCTGAGAGTTAAGCGTGTGAACACGATTTGGTAAAGGTAGCAGTGAGAGGCCATGTAGGAGTACATGGTGGGTTGTCTCATTGGGACCGTCCTTAAGAATTGAGTTCTATGTAAGTTGTCCAATGACTAGCTACTACCACACATTGGGCTCCGGGCGCTCCAAGCTCTCTCGACTTATTAACCAACTTGATCTCTGTCCAGGAGTCGTAACTAGTTTCTGGTGTTTGTAGTTAGTGCTATTTTTCTACCGAGTGGCACCCGACAGGGTGGGCTTGGGACAGACTAGGCACACGTGGCCCGGCGTACCGAGTGGCACCCGGATGGTGGGCTCGGGAACCCTGTACACATCGTTTGGGGCCGTGAGCGACACCCCGGCCGGATCCCCTTGCGGATGGAACCCGAATAGGCGATAAACCTGGACTAGAGTCTTGTGTGGTTAGTCAGGTCATGGCCGACACCCTCGCCAGGCTTCCGCTTGAAGGTTGCCGAGATACATGACGTGTACATGGCGGTAAGTGGCGAGAGCGTGTGTGAAGAAGTACACCCCTGCAGGGTTATCATGATCTATTCGAATAGCCGTGTCCTTGGTTATGGACTTCTTGGATGCTTACGTGGTACATAGACAATTTAAAGTGGATACTCTAAAATGCTCAAGACAAGTGTGAGTGCTATGGATGGCCTTCTCGTAGAGAGACGGGGATGAATCCATACTAGTGTATTGATGTGGTGATTAGTGGACTCGTGTGCGCTGCCTCACCTCAAAAGAAGTTCTCGTAGTTGTAGAACAGGATAGCCACTGAGTCAAAGCTGGCTTGCTGCAACTAAACCCCACATTACCTCCTTGATACTAATGCATGTATGATAGGATCTGATGTAAGTCTTGCTGAGTACCTTTGTACTCATGTTTTCTTTATTTATGTTTTTCTAGCGGAGACTTCGGTCTTACAAGTAATTCCGCTTGGACTTCGACGAGTAGCTTGTTACCTCAGCTACGATCTTGTACCCTTGGGAGGGTCTTGTAGATAGTCAGGCTTCTCAGCCTTTTTCTTTTGTAGTTGTCTGTACTCAGACATGTAATGCTTCCGCTTGTTGCTTGTATGCTCCGAATGATGGGTCATGTGACCCCTGTTTGCATTTTATGCTATGTGGCTCTTCTGGGCCTTTATCTATATGAGTTTGCGTTATGTTGTGATGCCATGTTGTACAGCACATACTTGCATGTTATGCGTACGTGTGACGTGTATTGCTATGTGTGGGATCCGACAATCTAGTTGTTTATCCTTGTCAGCCTCTCTTATGGGGAAATGTAGTCTAGTGCGTCCTTGAGCCATAGTAGTCCGCTACAGCCCGGTTCACCGGAGTCCTGCTAGCCCAGCACTACTGTTCAAGACACTTGACTGGCCGGCATGTGTTTCACTTCATTCCTGTGTCTGTCCCTTCGGGGAAATGTCACGTGGTGACATCCGGAGTCCTGCCTAGCCTGCTATAGCCCGGGTTACCGGAGTCCTGTTCGCCCAGTGTTACAGCCCGGATTCACACGCTGCTGACCGACATGCTCGAAGTTGATTCATGTATGCCTGTCCCCATGGGTTAGTGCCGCTTTGGGTTCGCGACTAGTCATGTCGGCCCGGGTTCTCTTTCATATGGATGCTAGCGATACTATCATATACGTGAGCCAAAAGGCGCAAACGGTCCCGGGCCATGGTAAGGCGACACCCGTGGGAATACCGTGCGTGAGGCCGCAAAGTGATATGAGGTGTTACATGCTAGATCGGTGTGACTTAGAATCGGGGTCCCGACAGCTTGACGGCGAGCTCGGGGAGGCACTGGAGATGGCGGGGTGGCGATGGCGATCTTCTGCGGTCGGGGGCGAAGACGACGGCGGTGACGGCTCCACGGGGCGTCCCCGGTTGCTTGGCTGGTCGAGGATGTAGAGGATGTCGCGGCGGAGCTTGCAGACACGGAGAGAGGGCGAGGGGAAGGTGGTGGCTACGGCTACGGTGAACGGCGGCGACGACAACGCTCGGCCATTCGCGCGAGAGAGCGAGGGAGAGGAGGGAAGGCCACGGGAGAGAGAGGGAGAGGTGCGGGGCGGCGTCCAGAACGTCGAGGGAGAGGGGCAGGCAGGCAGGAGGTGGCCGGACGCGTGCGTGCGCGCCGCGGGCACACGCCCCTGTCCTCCTGGCGAGAGGAGAGGGACGACTGGCAGGGCCAGTTGGCTGGGCTGGCCTGCTGGGCTGCTGGGCTGCCAGGTAGGAGGCCCAGGTAAGTTCAGGTAAGGGTTTTCCCCTCTTTTGTTTCCTTTTCTATTTTTCTGACATTTGTTCTGATTTAGTAATAATACTAAATCATTTTATTTTCTTCTGAAAATTATTGTAGGAGCTAATTGGATTATTCCAAAGCCCCACAGTAAAAATCAGAATTATTGGAGTATATTTGAATATATAACAAATATAAATCCAATGCAAATAATTATGCATTAATTCCAAATGTCCAAAATAAATATTTATGAGCTCCTAAAAATATTGGTTTGAATTTTACCTCTGACCAATATTTTCAGAAAGAGACATGAACATTTTCTTGGACCTTTTTGGAGCATTTTTTATCTGGGTCATTTCCATAAATGAATTTTGAGGGTTTCACAAATCCCCATTTCAAATTTAAATGAAATTTAAACATGATGCACACATGAAGGCTAGCCTAGGTCATACCAGAACTAGGGATGTGACAGTGGCCCTCCTCCACTTATTCCTGCACCCATCCTCTTCTTCTTCCTCCCACAAACACGAAAAACCAACTCAAGCACAAGTTCTAGGCCACTTTGCTGTGATTTTCGGTCTCCTTGCTCAAAGCACCTCTCGCAAAACTGCTTGGGGAGATTGATTGTTCCTTGCTATGTGACTCCTCCATTGGTCCAATTAGTTTTTGTTCTAGTGCTTTATTCTTTGCAAATTTGTGCTGCATAGGTGACCATGTTCTTGAGCTTGCATGTCAAATTTATATGGTTTCAAGTAGTTCTAATGCTTGATATAGGTTCTAGGCACTTGTAGGAGTATTTGCTATCAGTTTTATTGAAGTTGGTTCACTTTTGTTTGAAGTTACTAAAATTTTTAGAATTTTTTTAGAGAAAAGCAATATGCTTAGGAAGATGTTCCAAGGTGGTTCTTCTAAGAAGCAAGGACCCAGGCTTGCTATGCGTGATGCTGACGAGGAACCACCAAGAGACGCTCCAGTGCGGCCTTGCAAATGGCCATCAGAAAATTTTATGGATCGTGCAGGAATCAAAGAAGAATTTAACGCATATTTGTGTAATGCTGGTCTCGAGGACTTTGAGACAGACAAGTGACCCCGGTATCATGATCTCACAAGCTCATTTGTGAGGAGGTTTGAGTATTCATCTTCGCGTAATTCTCCTTCAGTCATGTTTGATCTTTATGACAAATCTTATACCATGGACTTAGAGGATTTCACTTCTGCTTGCAAACTTCCACAATGGGGTAGTGTTAGGGATCCCCCTAAATATGAATTTAGAAACTTTCTTGCTAGTATAACTGTAGGGGAATCTAGAGATATAACGCAAGCTACCATAGGGAGCATTCACTTTCCTGCTATACATTATTTTTCTCTCTTCATAGGTAGATGCATAAATGCTAAGGATGAAGCATGTCACATGTGTGTCCCTGACCTTAGCATTCTCAGGAGTGCTGTGTTAGGAGAGCAATCTTATCATATCCATTGTAGCTCGTAGGTTGCATCATAATAAATATAACGGAGATTTCTTTGGAGGAATTTATGCAACCCACTTAGCTAATTTTCTTGAGATAGACATTCGTGAGGGTGATACGGAGTTGCCTCCTGCATATTTAGATTATAACTCTATGGCTTCGCATCAGTTTGTCGAGAGGCCTAAATCACCTCTCTTATATCGACTAATCTTTGATAAACGGCGTGCTGTCCGTATTACTCTCCCTGCTCCTGCCTGCCTTCTTTGATTACCAGGCAAATGGAAGATATACTATTAGCAGAGAGGAGGCAGATGAGTATGAGAGGAGAGCAGAGGCATCCCGACTCCACGCTGCAGCTCAGGAGGCGATAGCCGCTGCATCATAGTACAACCCCAACTACTCTTCGTCGTAGTACGACCCCAGCTACACCTATGGGTATCCGCCAGGCTATCCCTGGCAATAGACCAACTTAGGCCAAAAGCCTAAGCTTGGGGGAGTACGTATTTCTCACCGACATTACATTTATGTTCACACAGACTCATTGCTAGATGTCAGTGCTCATACTCTTTCACTGTAATATCCATGCTAGTTTATTTTCTTTTTCCTGCTTTCTTCTTGTGTGTTTGTTAAACCTTAAGAAAAACCAAAAAGAATTAGTAGTAGTTTACTTTTCTTGCTGTAGTAGTAATAATTAAAAATAAAATCCAAAAATATTTCCCGTTCTTCTTTTGCTTGTTGGGAGCTTTCCCGTGTAAATAGTTTTTATTTCTTTTCTTTTCTTTGGGGGTCGATAGGAGAAGACCATGATTAAATTGTTGAAGTGGCTCTAATATGCATTATTGTTGATTTAACCAAGAGCCCATATTACCTTGTCTTCTCCTGTTTATTAAATGCTCGTAGATTCCAGCTTAGTCCAATGCACGTGCACTCTTATTATTATTCACATCGTTCGGTCGTGCAAGTGAAAGGCAATTATGATGATATATGATGGACTGACTGAGATGAGAAAAGCTGGTATGAACTCAACCTCTTTTGTTTTTGTAAATATGATGAGTTCATCGTTCTTGATTCAGCTTGTTATGAATAAACATGTTTGCAATGACAATTAGAGATCATAGTTGCTTGTGCCATGCTTGATTAGCTATGAGTTATAATGGTTTACCTTGCGTGCCAACATGCTATTGAGATGGTTATGATGTGGTATGATGGGGTGGTATCCTCCTTTGAATGATTTAAGTGACTTGACTTGGCACATGTTCATGCATGTAGTTGAAATAAATCAACATAGCCTTCAAGATATTTATGTTCATGGGGGATTATATTCTACTCATGCTTGCATCCAATGTTTATTAATTTTAATGCATGTACATGGCTGTTGTCGCTCTCTAGTTGGTCGCTTCCCAGTCTCTTGCTAGCCTTCACTTATACTAAGCGGGAATACTCCTTGTGCATCCAATCCTATAAACTCCAAAGTTATTCCATATGATTCCACCATACCTTCCTATATGCGGTATCTACCTGCCGTTCCAAGTAAATTTGTATGTGCCAAACTCTAAACCTTCAAATAAACATTCTGTTTTGTATGCTCGAATAGCTCATGTATCAACCAAGGCTGCCCTTACATTCCATGTAGTGAGTGGACTCCGCTCCTCACTCACGAGAAAATGGCTGGTCACCGGGATGCCCAGTCCCATGCTTTATGCAAACTAAATCAAAATTAATTGCAAACAAAACTCCCCCTGGGACCTGATGTATGTTGGAGGCACTCATTGTTTCGAGCAAGCCATGGATTGATGCTTGTTGGTGGAGGGGGAGTATAAACTTTACCATTCTGTTTGGGAACCGCCTATAATGTGTGTAGCATTGAAGATATCGCCATATCATAGTTGCTATGTTGAAAATGAAAGTATACCGCTCAAAATATTATTTATCTCTATTTCAAAACCAAGCTCTGGCGCCTCTACAAATCCCTGCTTCCCTCTGCGAAGGGCCTATCTATTTACTTTTATGTTGAGTCATCATCCTTTTATTAAAAGCACTAGCTAGAGAGCACAGCTGCCATTTGCATTCACCACTGTTAATTTATATTGGGTATGACTATGATTGGATATCTTTTACCATGAATTAGAATGTCTAGTCAGTCCTTGATCTTTAAAGGTGCTCTGCATTTATGTTTTGCGGTCTCAGAAAGGGCTAGCGAGATACCATCTTGTTATATCATATTATGATTGTTTTGAGGAAGTGTTGTCATCCGTGATTTATTATTATGGCTCGCTAGTTGATTATGCTATTTATATGAGTAATTATGAGACCTAAGAATTATTGCAAATGTGGTTAGTTATAATCTTTGCTGAAAACTTGAATGCTGGCTTGACATATTTACAACAACAAGAGCAAACAGAGTTTGTAAAAGTTTTTCTTTATTTCTTTTAGTTTGTCAACTGAATTGCTTGAGGACAAGCAAGGGTTTAAGCTTGGGGGAGTTGATACGTCTCCGTCGTATCTACTTTTCCAAATACTTTTGCCCTTGTTTTGGACTCTAACTTGTATGTTTGAATGGAACTAACCCGGACTGACGTTGTTTTCAGCAGAATTGCATTGATGTTGTTTTATGTGTAGAAAACAAAAGTTCTCGGAATGACCTGAAACTCCACGGAATATCTTACAATAAATAATAAAAAATCCTCGCCAAAGATGAAGACCAGGGGGCCCACACCCTGTCCATGAGGGTGGGGGCGTGCCCCCTACCTCATGGGCCCCCTGGAGACCTTCCGACGCCAACTCCAACTCTATATATTTGCTTTCGGGCAGAAAAAAATAGAGGAGAAGAAATCATCGCGTTTTACGATACGGAGCCGCCGCCAAGCCCTAAAACCTCTCGGGAGGGCTGATCTGGAGTCCGTTCGGGGCTCCGGAGAGGCGGATTTGTCGCCGTCGTCATCATCAACCATCCTCCATCACCAATTTCATGATGTTCACCGCCGTGCGTGAGTAATTCCATCGTAGGCTTGCTGGACGATGATGGGTTGGATGAGATTTATCATGTAATCGAGTTAGTTTTGTGAGGGTTTGATCCTTAGTATCCACTGTGTTCTGAAATTGATGTTGCTATGACTTTGCTATGCTTAATGCTTGTCACTAGGGCCCGAGTGCCATGATTTCAGATCTGAACCTATTATGTTTTCATGAATATATGTGAGTTCTTGATCCTATCTTGCAAGTCTATAGTCACCTACTATGTGTTATGATCTGGCAACCCCGAAGTGACAATAATCGGGACCACTCCCAGTGATGACCATAGTTTGAGGAGTTCATGTATTCACTATGTGTTAATGCTTTGTTCCAGTTCTCTATTAAAAGGAGGCCTTAATATCCCTTAGTTTCCATTAGGACCCCGCTGCCACAGGAGGGTAGGACAAAATATGTCATGCAAGTTCTCTTCCATAAGCACGTATGACTATATTCGGAATACATGCCTACATTACATTGATGAATTGGAGCTAGTTCTGTGTCACCCTATGTTATGACTGTTACATGATGAACCGCATCTGGCATAATTATCCATCGCTGATCCGATGCCTATGAGCTTTCCATATACTGGTTTACGCTTATTTACTTTCCCATTGCTACTGTTACAATCACTACAAAATACCAAAAATATTACCTTTTGCTTCCTTTACTTTTGTTACCGTTACCACCACTATCATATTACTTTGCTACTAAACACTTTGCTGCAGATACTAAGTTTCCAGGTGTGGTTGAATTGACAACTCAGTTGCTAACACTTGAGAATATTCTTTGGCTCCCCTTGTGTCGAATCAATAAATTTGGGTTGAATACTCTACCCTCGAAAACTGTTGCGATCCCCTATACTTGTGGGTTATCAGTTAGCCATTACGATCTCGAGGTAGATCAACTCTTGTAATACTCATATTCATCAAGATCAATCAAGCAAGAAGTAGGGTATTACCTCCATAGAGAGGGCCCGAACCTGGGTAAACATCTTGTCCCCTGTCTCCTGTTACCATCGACCTTAGACGCACAGTTCGGGACCCCCTACCCGAGATCCGCCGGTTTTGACACCGACATTGGTGCTTTCATTGAGAGTTCCACTGTGCCGTCAACGAAAGGTCCGATGGCCCCTTCGATCGTCTATAGTGACACTGTCCAAGGAGAAACCTTCCTCCCCGGACAGATTTTCGTTTTCGGCAGCTTCGTACTGCGGGCCAACTCGTTTGGCCGTCTGGAGCAGATCGATAGCTATACCCCTGGCCACTACGTCAGATTTGGAAGCTTGAACTACGTTGCGGATATCCGTGGAAACTTGATCTTCAATGGATTTGAGACCGCGACGATCGCTCCTCCTCTCTCCGATGAGCATGACTTAAATATGTCATCGGACCATATTCAGGAGATGGTTCGTGTAACTGCTACAGCCTTAGATCTGGAGCAGATCGCGCCATCCGAAGCCACAAAACCCGCGGCGTTGGAGCCGCACACAGACTCAGCACCTGGCAATATCTGCCTCAACGGAATTCCGGACTCGTTTCCGGTTATAAGTTCCGAACCGCGTACGCCTACGGACTCCGAGCTGGATCGGTCATCGAACTTCGAGTTCAGCGCCGCAGATGTCTTCCAACACTCGCCCCTGGGTGATGTGCTAAATTCATTAAAAAAACCTGTCCTTGGCGGGGGACTCATAGCCGAACTATGTCCAGTTCGAACTAGAGGCTGATGATGGAGAATTTCGCTTCCCACCCGCCACCCACTTCATAGCCACTGTCGAGGACTTAACCGACGTGCTTGATTATGGCTCCAAAGACATCAACGGTATCGACGACGATGCCGACAAGAAGTAAGGCCAAGACCCGCCATTCACTGGATGTTGGACGGCCACCTCTTCGTACGATGTGTACATGGTTGATACACCTAAAAAGCTAGCGATGATGACAAAGAAGATCCAGTTGAGAATAAACCTCCTGAGACACAGTCCAAGCGCCGGCGCCCTAAACGCCGCTCTAAGTCACGTCTCTCAAAAGACAGCAACACTGGCATTGGAGAAAATAGTACTTCGGACGACGCCGAAAACAATGAAGACCCTGTTGGAGCAACATCCAAACAGGAGGAACAAGACAACGAGCAAGTTAACCCTGAAAAACAGGCCATGCCCAACGACCCGGATGACGACAGTTATCGTCCACTCTCCGAGGATGAGGAGAGCCTCGACAGTGGGGATTTCATCGTGCCTGAGGCACCCCTCGAGCAGGAGCGCTTCAAGCGCCAGCTAATAGCTACTGCAAGAAGCCTGAAGAAGAAGCAGCAGCAGCTTCAAGCTGATCAAGACCTACTCATTGATAGATGGACTGATGTCCTGGCAGCCGAAGAATATGGCCTCAAGCATCCAACCAAGAGTTACCCGAAGCGCAGACTACTACCTTAGTTCGATGAGGAGGCATCGGAGCCCATACCTCCCTCGCGCAATGCGGAACGACCACCACGTGGTCGGGACAGTGCGGCGAACCGACCACCCCGCGGTCGGGATAAAACAGCAACTCATTCCGAACAGCAGCCCACCCCACCGCATCGTAAAAATAGAGACAGAACAGCTCAGGACTATACATGTGACCTTCGGCAGGACCTGGACAGTAGAGCATGACACACCAGATCAATCTACGGATCGCGAGGATGCTTTTCGACTCGCAATAACGGCTACCTATTCGAACATGACAAACCTAGTCACGCCCGGGCCGATAACCGCAGACGGACTTCATCGGAGGTGCGCCGCGACGTGGCCCGATATAGAGGCACCGCACACCCTCTTTGCTTCACACATGAAGTACTGGATCATGAATTCCCCGAGGGGTTCAAGCCCGTCAATATTGAATCATATGACGAAACAATCGATCCCGTAGTATGGATCGAGGATTTTATTCTCCACATCCATATGGCCCAAGGAGACGACCTCCACGCCATCAAATACCTCCCACTAAAACTAAAAGGGCCAGCTAGACACTGGTTAAATAGCCTGAATGAAAATTCCATCGGCAGCTGGGAGGACTTGGAAGAAGCTTTTCTTGACAACTTCCAAGGTACTTATGTCCGGCCACCAGACACCGATGACTTAAATCATATAGCTCAACAACCTGGAGAATCGGCTAGAAAATTCTGGACTATGTTCCTAACCAAAAAGAACCAGATTGTTGACTGCCCGGATGCCGAAGCCCTAGCGGCCTTCAAACACAACATCCGTGACGAATGGCTCGCCCGCCACCTCGGCCAAGAAATGTCGAAATCCGTGGCAGCCCTCACGGCACTCATGACCCGCTTTTGCGCAGGTGAGGATAGCTGGCTGGCTCGTAGCAAAAACACAGCCAGCGAGGCAGGCCCCTCCGAGGCCAAAAATAGCACCGGCAAGCTCCGGTGCAATAGACACTAACGCCGAAGCAATGTCAATAACACCAATGACACTACAGTTAACGTTGGATTCAGCGGCTACAAGTCCGGCCAGCGGAAGAAGCACTACAAAAGGAATGGTGAGGGACCATCCAGCTTGGACCGCATACTCGACCGTCCGTGCTAGATACATGGCACCCCAGACAAATAAGCCAATCATACCAACAGAGATTGCCGGGTTTTCACGCAAGCCAGCAAGTCAAATGTCGAGAGCAAGGAAATGGGATCGCAAAGCAAGGACGACGAGGAAGAGCCCCGATAGCCGAACATAGGGGGGCAGAAGAAATTTCCCGCTCAAGTCAAAACGGTGACCATGATATATGCTACACACATCCCCAAAAGGGAGCGCATGCGCGCACTTAGAGACATCTACGCGGTAGAGCCAGTCGCCCCAAAATTCAATCCGTGGTCGTCATTCCCGACCACCTTTGATCGTCGAGATCATCCAACTAGTATCCGCCATGGTGGTTCGGCCGCACTGGTCCTCGACCCAATCATCGACGGATTTCACCTAACACGAGTCCTAATGGACGGTGGTAGCAGCCAACCTGCTCTATCAGGATAGAGTGTGCAAAATGGGCATTAATCCATCACGAATTAAGCCCACAAAGACTACCTTTAAAGGAGCCATACCAGGCGTAGAGGCCCATTGTACGGGCTCAATCATGCTGGAAGTGGTCTTCGGTTCCTCGGACAACTTCCGAAGCGAAGAGCTAATCTTTGATATCGTCCCCTTCCGCAGTGGCTACCACGCACTGCTCAGATGAACCGCGTTTTCTAGATTCAACACGGTGCCACACTACGCTTATCTCAAGCTCAAGATGCCCGGTCCACGCGGCGTCATAACAGTCAATGGAAACATGGAACACTCCCTCCGTACAGAAGAGCACACAGCCGCCCTAGCAGTAGAGGTACAGAGCTAATCTTTGATATCGTCGAAGCGAAGAGCTAATCTTTGATATCGTACCCTTCCGCAGTGGCTACCACGCACTGCTCAGACGAACTGCGTTTTCTAGATTCAACACGGTGCCACACTACGCTTATCTCAAGCTCAAGATGCCCGGTCCACGCGGCGTCATAACAGTCAATGGAAACATGGAACACTCCCTCCGTACAGAAGAGCACACAGCCGCCCTAGCAGTAGAGGTACAGAGCGGCCTTCTCAAGCAGAACTATAATCCGGCTGCCGAGCCCCTGAACGTCACTAAGAGAGTCCGGACTACGCTGCAATAGGACAGCTCGTCCAGAGTTCGACTAGCAATTCGGCCTCAGTCCAGTCCCGACGAGGCAACGACATTCGTACATAACTACGCACCCAAAATCCCATGGGTATTGACAGAGGCATAGCTAGCTTGCGATCCACAGTGCGGCTCGACCGACCCCAAGATTCGCACACCTTCACTTTTTCTTCTAACTTCAGGTTTTTCCTCTCTTTTTGAGGTTTCTTCTCACAACTCGTTCATCGGACACCCCAAGGAGGCAAGGAGCTTTGGCGTACAAGGGAATCCCCAGGTGGCCTCTGTTAACGATTGATATTCTTGTTTTACATACCCGCACGCAGCTCGCACATGGTCATGGCATGTTAAGTAGCCTCTTTCGCTTATCGCATTACTTGTACAAATACGCCTCGACGTATTAATCACATTACAAATAAAGGGTAGCGTCAACTTATTACTTATTTCCCCCCTTTTTACCTTTGTATTTATTACTCATTACACACGTACACTCTGGTACGTATTAATGCGCCAGGGGCTTCATCGCGCCCCGCATTACAGCAACCAAAGTCCGAACAGTTCTTAAAAGTACAATTCGGCACCCCGAACTTATAGCATTATATGCATCGGCTCTGAATCATGTCTTTGGTCAATAGTTGGGTTGCCCGACTCCTGTGCTTACTACCTTACGTTCCGCTGTATCGGCTAGGGTAGTAAAGGGAGAACTACTGCGATTGTGTCCCGGTTCTTCCGACGAGCACCTCAGTAGAGAAAGCCGAAAACTGACGGTCATGATGAGGCGAGAGCTGGTCAGCTGTTCGAGAGGTCCCAAGTCCTTAGAGACATTTTCTTCTTTACGCGAGGAATCAGTTTTTTCTCCGATTAGGCGTGCATAGCGCCCCTATTTCGGCCTTCCGAACACCAGTGGCTTCGCCGAAATTTTCATTGTCAAACTTCTATGGCTAAGTGAGGGTGATAAAGGCCGTATAGTCCGATTGCCTTCACTACAAAAAAATACACTTCCGTGATGATACGTGTTTGTCACAGTAGGTCCCTTTTTTGTCATGCATGTACATCCATGACAAATTTATGACAGAATCAAGATAGTCATACCTGTGCTGTTATAGAAGTGTTCCATGACATTACCAAAATTATCATCACGGAAGTGTCCACTTCCATGATGATAAATCGCGCGTCACAAAAGTGCTTTCGTCAAGGGTGACCCACACGTGGCATCCACCGTAACGGAACGCCGTTAAGCTATCGGGTCGGGTTTTGGATCCGATAACCCGTTAATAGCCCCGACCAATGGGGATTTTCCACGTGTAAAATCATCATTGGCTAGAGGAAACACGTGTCGGCTCATCGTTGGGATAGATGTCATCCACTCACTGGACAGAAGGCGCCTATGATACGTAGACATGTGGCACGGCCCAACAGTGGCCCATTCCTATGAAAAGGCCGGCCCGTTTAACTTGGTCAAAAGCTGGCGGGCCGGCCCATGGAAAGCCTGTTAACGGCATGTTCGCCTATAGCCCATTTACAGCCCGCTAACCCAAGGCCCATTACGCCCTATCCGAATTAGGCCCAGTAGTGTCATCTGGGCCATCCAATATGATTCCAGCCCATTTTCACTTCTGGCCCATGTATAGCCGATGACGTCTTTCGGCCCACATGAGGCCCTTTGTAACTCTTGGCCCATTAGCGGCTCGTGCTGAAACTGGCCCGTAATGAACAGTGTATTACTTTACACCCATTAACGGCCCATGGTGAAACTGGCCCGTAATGAACAGTGTATCACTTTATACCCATTAACGGACCGTTATTCCGTTGGGCCGTTTCCAGCCCAAGTTAACTTTCGGCCTTCTGAGGGCCCATTTATTCTTGGGCTCATTTGCAGCATTCGGTTACTTATGGCCCATTACTGTCATTTTTTGCTTGTGGGCCAAATTCAGTCCGTCGTTACAGTCGGCCCGTTTGTGGACCGTTAGTCTGTTGGGCCATTTTCTTAGCATCACCAAATACGGCCTATTAACGACCCATTATGGTCAGCCCATAAAACGTACGATTTCCATTAAAGGCCCGTCTACGGCCCATTAAAGGCCCGTACAAGACCCATAAATGAGTCGGCGGCCCATGGATCCTACGAGACGTAGAAGGCCCATGGATCCTACGAGACGTAGAAGGCCCATGGATCCTACGAGACGTAGAAGGCCCATGGATCCTATGAGACGTACAAGGCCCATGGATCCTATGAGACGTAGAAGGCCCATGGATCCTACGAGACGTAGAAGGCCCATGGATCCGACGGCCCGTGAAGGGCCATGGTCGGGCGAGTTGGCCCCCGTTTGAACGATATAGCATATTCAAAGAATTATCCTACTCAATACTATCACCTCTAAAAAGCATACACTATACAACAAAGAGATCAAGGCATAGAAAGCTAGAATAATCCTACACTATACAATAAGGAAATTACAGTCGATTATACCCACTGGGCATTATGGTTTGGCACAGGTGATAATAAAGCATACACAAACAAGAAATTACATACACTGGGCGAATATAGCTCATACATCATGGACGCGCATCAACTTAACTCCATTTGAACTCTAATCTCTTCAGAAAATAGGATTGGCCGGATTCAGATAGCACAAATTTCAATTTGCAAAATCTCCAATTCCTTCATGGTTACCTCAGTGTCTTGTTTCATTTTTTTGCTCATGCATCTAATACCTGCATGTCCAGTCTCAACTTGTTGATTATATGTTGACGATCATGTACACGCTGTCTTGCCACCTCTAGTTGATGCTTGAGAACATCAGCACATTCTAATTCCAATCCATAATCATTCGGTAACGGCCATGCCGCACTGCTCGCGGATCTTTGTGTTGATGTCACTTCATCCTGAAATGTTTCTGTAAGTACACATGACTAGGGAAAAAATATAGTTACAAAAGTGAAGTGAACAAGACACTATTTTGTACTACATGGCAAAACAGGACTAACAATAATGTTACACGTCACTTTCAAAAAAAATTGTTACACGTCATGAAGCATAAGCAGGTGATATTTTAAAAATTATAAAAAAATAGTCTGTGCAGCCTGCATACAGAAATCCCTCTTAGCTCACCAGAGGAGCATGATGTTGGGGCCCAATCGAAAACACAGACAAGTTACAAATTTAGACAGCATGTTGCGTATAAGTAAGCAAGCAGTTGGCCATTCTGTGCCTCAACTAAAGTCTTAGGGAGCATAATGAACAACAGAGGGTTTCATATGAACATACTACAACAAGCAAAACTATGCAATCATTAGTGTAGTATAAACTAGGTTGTGAGCCTCATGCAATAATAGTTGGTTAATAGACTTCAAAGCTTCAGGCACACTTCGGTAGAGTAATTAAATGGTAAGGCCTTTAATTATGTCAACTAATAGTGATAAAAGTACCGAAAATCAGGCATGATTATTTGGGCATCTCATTAACTGAGGACAAATAAAGCAATTGAAAAGAGAAAATTAACTATGCCTGAAACAAACAAGGAATTGAACTGTTGAGTTGCATACAGTGACTTACCTTAGCATGTTGAAGAGGCTCAGTGCAACTCCTACTTCTCTTGCAAGGCTCCTTCCTAACATCTTGTACTTGGAAATCCTCAATCTTATCTTCATTGCACCCCCTCTGCAAGGTGACACAAACTAGTTACTCGTCTCCTTGGAAGATAAATATGCATACTTTCCAGTCTGTGAACACAAAAGGACGAGATTATAACAAAACAACACCACATAATGAAACATGATGCATCTCTTTCACTTGCACACAATGAAATGAGCATTTACTATGTCTGCACTATGTAAAAACTAGGCATACCTTCGAACTGGATCTCCAGGTACTCTTGGAGAGCCTACTGTAGTGTACAGCCAAACCTTTATGTCACCTATGAGTTAGACAAGGCCCCACTACAACAGCCCTTAGTGTTTAAATCGTTGACAAGCTCTGTTAGAGCGTTAGGTCAAGAACAACAAGTAATCAAAGCAAACAGTCCTAGTATGGCTGGCTGATGCAAACAAGCAATTGAACAGATGTGTGAGCAAATCTTACATATCAAGAAAATAAGCAAAGAAGGAGGCTTAAAGACCATCACTTGACTGACCAGATTTAAGGGGCATTTAAACATCATGTGCAACGTATGAACTAACATAAACATTGCATATTCCATATTCTACAATGGAATGCACATATATTAGGTTATGCCATGTATGATGATGCCTAAATGTACAGATAGCAGGCAAGAGTGATTCATCATTGCACGCACAATTGAATTGCAGGTTAAGGGCCAGTTCGATTCCGCCTTTTCAGGGCATATTGTCAAAATAAACCATAAAAGATGTAAAGAAGTCATTTTTGAGTTATGGGCTTGGGCTTAACTAATTTTGCTTTGGAGGGGGGTGTTTCGGGTAGAACCTCACTAAAAATTGAAGCGAAGGGGAATAGTGAAATGACTCTGTTGTCTGCCTATATTACACTCAAAATGCAACTGCTGACGCCCGTGTCACACCTGACCCTCAAGTAAAAACAAACACGCAAGCATTCATTGCCCTGCCCACTTGCATCTCCTCTCCCATTTCCCTCTACCCGATCCCCTGCCTGTAGCACTAGGGTTCCTCCAGCGAGCCGTCGCCACTGGTCCATCTGGCCTGGTCCTCGACAATGCTATGTCCAGCTAGGCTACATGGCCGGCGGGTAGGGGCAAATCTCCCAGGCTGCTCCTCCCTCTGGCCCCGCCCCTCATTCTCATGGTCTCCAGCAGCTGCTCCACTGTGGTTCGTCCAACGCACTACTCCGGCGGGCGCTGCACAACTATGGCTGATGCCACACTGCGGCAGAAGGCACCTTATTCCCCCTCCCCTCCTCCCAGGCCATGGCCTTGAGGTGCTGTTGAAGGATGAGCTCATCCAACAAGGTGAGGATCTCCTTTGATTTTTTGCCAAATTTTCATTCTGATCCACTATACGATGAATTCCTATGAGCTACTTCTGCTGCTGCTATATGATGCATTGCTATGAGCTGCTCCTGCTGCTGCTATATGATGAATTGCTATGAGCTACTGCTGCTGTATGATGAGTTGCTATGAGCTGCTGCTGCTGCTATATGATGAATTGCTATGAGCTGATGCTGCTATATGATGAGTTGCTACAAGCTGCTGCTGCTGCTATATGATGAATTGCTATGATCTGCTCCTGCTGCTGCTATATGATGAATTGCTATGAGCTGCTCCTGGTATATGATGAATTGCAGACTGCTGCTGTTGTATGATGAGTTGCTATGAGCTGCTGCTGCTATATGATGCTTTCAGGTGGTGCTGCCATACGATAATAACCAGCCACTTGGACCATCGAATTTCAATAAATAATTGTTCTTCATTTAAATGTGGGTCATGTGTTCTTCGTTTAAATTAGGCAATGGGATCTCTATGGAAAACATTGACCAAAGTAGATTGTGCCAAGTAGATGGTATCTTTGTATTTGCATTTTGAGCAAATAGTGATGATCTGTTTTCCTATCATATTAATTACTGCACTGGGTTCAATTTGTGATGTTTGCAAGTCAAATTAATTTCCATATGGGCAGCAAAATGAAAAAAATATAATGCAATCTAGACTTTCCACTGATCATACCAAAGATAAGCTGAAAACGCAATGAAAAGAACTGGTTGGCTTATTACATGGAGCTTATATTCACAGGTGCTTATTTTCTTAGGATAACTCGTAATAACTGTCCCTAAGAAACTTGGCTAATAGAACTGGCATACAAATAACATGTCATGATGATTGCAATGGAGGAGTGACGTACCATAGCACACTGTATAGGCTCACTGCCGCCTCTCCTTTTTTTGCGATGTTCCATGAAATTGCCACATACATCTTGTACTTTTTCATTGTGTAACCCTATCTGCAAGTTGACACGGCTAATTTCAGACATCTCTACATGATACTACATTGCATATCCCTTGTGCGTATTTAAACCACCAATTAATGATTGTGTGCGTACCATAAACTAGCCATGACTCTGTATGCTGGACTAGCAGGCACTCTAAGGGAGCCTAATACAGTGCACTGGAATTCCTACATGCCACCTACGATTTTGTGTAATGTACTGCCCCTATTCCTAAATATACGTCTTTGTAGAGATTTCAGTATGGACCACATACAGATGTATATAGATGCATTTCTGAGTGTACATTCACTCATTTTGCTCCGTATGTAGCCTATAGTGGAATCTCTAGAAAGACTTATATTTAGGAACGAAGGTACGAGGTAGTACCATGTATGACATCTACATATCTAATTTAGCAGCCAGTAGTAGAAATCATTGTCTGCACAAAGGGATTATTGGTCGAAAATCCTAGCAAAGCACGCAGGCAGGCACAGAACAATACAAGAGAGAGAGACGCGCTTACAAGATCATAGCAATGCCTCAGTCCAGGATCTTGGTTGGCCAAGCTGTTAGATCTAGAAGAAAGATCGTCCTTGTAGTTTTTCTTTTGATAGAAAGACTGTGTGCTTAACATACCCAACCTAACCACCTGCTCGATTGACGCCTATCTATAGAGCCGCTCGCTCTCGCACGGCACTTGCGCACGGGTCCGTCCTTGCAACACTGATAAACCTGAGTGGTCGAGCTCTGGCCGTGGCAGCCCCGCAAGGCGCCACCTCACCAGGCCCTCAGTGCCCCAATCATTCCTGCGGAGCAACCAAAGGTTGGCTGGCAACCGCAATGATAGGTCTTGTTTCTCCTTATGATTAATGTGCAGGACCCACTCCAGAAGTAACGTTGGGGACATCACGGGCTCTCTCTCTCCTTCTCTCCGGCATCGACCGCTTGCACGTTAAAAGGGGGGCGCCTGAGCATCACGACTCATGGGCTCTTACTGGCTCTCCAGCCCTCACCCCCTGGCCTTGACCCACGGCATCGCGACCTGTCATACCAGCGGCGGCTCATCTGAGCTCGCTCGAGGGCCAGGACCTGAGGATGTAGAGCACTAAGGAAAGCGTGGGGAAGTGGGAAGAAGCTCGCGAGGACCTAACCCAGCAGTACCTCGGCTACCACCTCTCGGGTCGGGTGCCTTGTCAAGGAACTACACCATACGTGCAAGATAAGTCACGCCCGTACAGGAGCTAGACCAACGCGGCGCCAAACCCTCGCCCAGTGCAACTCTGTCACGGCAACGCTGCTTTCCTTTCTCGCCCAGCGAGGGCTGCCTGAGCGCTAAAGGGGACCTCCCGAGCATCGCGACTCGGGGGCTCTCACCGGACCTCGGGCCGCTCACCTCCTGGCCTTGACCACGACATCGCGACCTGGCATACCAGCGACGGCTGAAGCCCGCCTGGGGACTGGGACCTCTCAGCGTAGAGCACCAAGTCCTCGTGAGGATAGAAAGGGGAGCCTAGCCGGGACAGAACAAGCACCTCACATCACTTCATATTAAGGATATAGTATTCACAAAAGACATGCAGACGCCTTACATACCTCATGCGGTGTTGCTTTGATTCCTCGTAGGGAACAAAAGGTGCTAATCCTAAGGAACGCTAGCTGCCTGCGCCTCCGCAGGTGACGCCATCATCAAAAGTGGGCTACCCAGCGCCGGAGCCAACACCATCCAGATCAGTGGCATCGACGGCTCGATGCAGTCGCCCCACTCCGAGCGCGGCGCGAGCTCGGAGGCTCGTAGCTGTCATCACTCGTCTCCGGAGTCGCGAGAAGCTCGGGAGTGCCGCTGGACTCCCCAGCTTCCCCGCTGCTGCCTGAGGAGCCGCCGAAGGGCTGACGGGTGGACTGTCCTCACCGGTTTGTTGCCCCTGCCGCCCTCCTTGGGGCAGCACTCCAGCCGGCGTCCTTCAACATCGAAGACCTTGAAGAACATCAGGGAGGCGCCGTCGTATTCAAGATGAATCACGAGGGCGCCATCCGCGCGGCAGACCCGGGCAATCTCACCCCAGCCCCGGGTCATGAAGACCTTGCCCGGAGCGACGACCGCGACCTCCGCTCCGGTTGCGGGGGTGCCGCAGTCGGCGTGTTGCTGCCAGATCTCTAGAGCCCCGTTCGGCGGCATCTCGAAGGCGAAGGAGGGAGGAAGGCGGATCCAAGAGCTTGGAGGCATGGCGGCGTGGAGCACAAGCTCGCGAGAGGAGCGCTCGGCGTGGACTCCAGGGGGAACAACGCGCACCACTGTGATTCGCCGGCATCGACGGCGGCGCTATCGGTGTCACTCGGCGCCCTCCTCCCTAGGGCCCACGACGCGGGCGTACAAGGGCAACGAAAACCCAGGCGGCGGCCGCTCGTACCACAACCTCGACACCTTCTGCCAGACACCTTCGTCCCGGCGGCAGAGGACCGGCCGCTTCTTCGGCGGAAGGGGGTCAGGACCCTCTCGGGGGGACTTTCCCTTCTCCTCTGCACAAAACCGGCGGATCGGTGCCATTGGCGCAAGAAGAAGCAAGGATGAGGAAGAAGAAGAGAAGGAGTAGCACGAAGGGATGGACTGAAGGAGCTCACGCAGCCCCCTACTTATAGCCGGAGAAGACCAACCGCCGAGCACCACGATCGCAGGTAATCATGACCCGTTCCTCTACATGCAGGGACTTGTCAAGTCGTGCGGTCGCTGAGGCGTCATGGGGAAGCGCAGTCGCCCACGTGCAATCAACCACTACACGGCGTCCAAGGCCGCAGGCTTTTTGGGGCCCGCGGTGCTTCGCGCTTGCCCCTTCGCTCCTCTGCTAAGCCAAGCCCGCGCGCGCCTTGGGCCCGGGGGCTACTGTCGGCGTTCTAGGAACGGGGGTCCCCAGACTTGCCTGCCTACGGCCTGCGGCGTGGCTCAAGTGGGGGCCCAGCGCGGCCCATCTTCATCAGCTCAAGCTCAAGACCCTCGCAAGGGGCCAAGCCTCGCGGGGCGGACGACGGGAAGCTTCCTCAGAGGCAGCCTCATCAGGCAGGCTCGCAAGGAGGCGGAGAGATCAAGGCAGGGGTACCTTGCGAGGATCCAATGACGCAACCATGACGAATCTAGACCAGGCGAGCGCCAGGCGGGCGCCGGCCCGCGCAGAGTCCTTGTTTCCTCTTTGGTGCAAAGGGGCAAGCACAGGCCAAGGTATCAGGCAAAGGTTACCATTCTGGTGCAACGAGACCAAGACCAGCCGGACGGCAGGACGGAGGTCACCGTGGAGCCCAAGACGGCATCATCACCAGCGCTTTTGACAGCCGAAGACCACCTTTGGTCAGGATAACTTGTACTAGATGTTCCCCTTCAAAATGGCCAATTGTTGGCGCCCTTCCCGCTCATTATTTGGGGAGAGTCCCAGGGCCTCTATAAATAGAGCTAGCCACCACAGAGTAGAGGCATCGAGAAATCAGATAGAGCCCAAGTAGAGAGAGAGATAGAGAGGCGACTGAACTCAACAAAGTAGTTCAACGCACCAGCTCAAGAACACCTCTCGCGAGGTTGTTCTTCCTCTGGACTGTTCATCGTCAGCCCCTGAGGCAATCCACCACACCACACACTAGAGTAGGGTATTACACCACAATGGTGGCCCGAACCAGTATAAATCTCGTGTCCCTTGTGTTGTTCATCGTTTCCAGCTTAGATCGCTCGGGGGATCAGACGTAGAACGGTAGGGGAGAGATTTCCGTGCGCACCCCAGTGTTCGAACCTCAAGGGTCTGCCGGAACCCGAAATCCGACACCTACCGCGCACACTCTCGATACGTCTTTCTCTCCCCCCCAACAATGACAACAGAAGGGTGACAACTCGATCTAATCATAATCTGTCAATTGGTTCCTCTCTCAAACATTGTGTCTCGGTGCCTCGCTCGGTAGCCCCCTCGATATGTAGACTTCTCGCACGCGCACAGATGTAATGACGATGACGCTAAACCCAGTGTGCCTTGTTTTTACCGGCCTCATGTGATAGTTTTCACCCTATTTTCTGTTAATTAACAAGGCAACCTTTTCTTTGTTACTACTAGTGAATTTGAAATCATTCGGGGCAGACATAAAATATATCACTTCAACCCAATTATCGCAGCAACTATTTTAAAAGAAATTAGCTAGCTGCCCGTGCGTTGCACGGAACATCAAGATGCATTTGTATGAGTAGTTTATCTTGTGAGAGAAAAGGTTGAACGAGGGAAGGCCTTATTTGCGAACATGGAGAGACGTGTGGGTATATTTTTGCAAAATTGCCATAGTTTCTTTCCTATCTGTTAGATATAAATCCGACGGCCTATATTGCAGGATGGCACGCACACCATCATCACCAACTCTGTTTTCTACTCCCACCGTCCGAAAATACTTGTCATCAAAATGGATAAAAAGAGATGTATCTAAAACTAAAATACATCTAGATACATTTCCTTTTATCCATTTTGATGACAAGTATTTCCGGACGAAGGGAGTATTTGTCTTTTTAGAGATTTCAACAAGTGACTATGACCGGACCTTACCAACATACTCAAAAAAGTAGTCCATAATTTTGATGTTACCCTCTTTTCTTGGCGGTGCAGTGCCATCTGGATACCTCATAAATAAATAAAGGACAAATCTGACCCCTTCGTGAAAAGACATACGGAGCAAAATGAGTGAATCTACACTCTAAAGTATGTCTACATACACATCCGTATGTGGTAGTCCATTTGAAATCTGAAAAAGACAAATATTTAGGAACGAATGGAGTATATATAAGAGTAGACATGGAGATATATCTCCAGCATGGTCTACAACAAAAATGTGCTGGGTTGGTTAGTGCCGGATGCTCGCAACGCGATGACATGAGTTTGAATTCTGTCTTTTAACTTTATATTTTTATATTATATATTACTCTACTTATTTAATATATACTTCTTTCGTTACTGTACTGACAGTGGAACCCACAGAGTACTTAGAATACAAGATTAAGGATGGACTTGTTTCTTTTTAACTTTCTGTACGAAGCTGTAACCACCCAGCAAGTCACGTGTACACTATACACACAATTAACTTTTTATAGAGGGACAATCATACAGGCAATTAACTCAAATGGATTTGATGTCACTCTATTATTTCCAACATAAAGAGCATCTCCAACGGCAGCCGGCAAATTTCCTCCCGCTTCCTTAAGCGGAGGACGACATCAAACGCCAGCGCGTACATTTTTACAACTCTAACCAACCAGATGAAATTTGTGCAAACACAGACTGATTTCATATAAGCATGAAGTATTTCGTATAAAAAAGCCGGATCTTCATATAAACATGATGGATTTCATTACATTTACATGAACTAAGAGGTGCCAATCCGGCTCTCTTGTATAATTAATACTCCCTCTGTCCGGAGATACTTGTCCTAGAAATGGATGTATCTATACCTATTTTAGTTATAAATGGCCGCCCGCGGATCCCTTTGTCTTCCTCATGTCCGTCAGACACTTGCGGGGTCGACGAAGGTCCTCGGAAGAGATGAAGCAGCAAAGAAACCACCTGAATCCACGGTCGTCGCCTCGGCGGTGGCCTTCATGGGTCCCAAGTGGCGGCGGCCTCCCGTGTTCTACTTCTCCTTGATGATGGCGGCGGACACGGAGAAGCTGGCCACCGACTCGTCGCTCTCCACGCACCCACAGACACGGGAGGCGCGGCCATCGCAGACACTGGTGGCACGGTACGACACGGCAGCGGCGGCGCCCATACCGCCATGCTCGCCGCCGTGCCGGCGTGGAGCAACTCGCCACTCCTCATCGAGCTGAACTGGAGCGGCGAGTTGCTGAACCACACGCCTGCTTGGGGCGGCAACTGGCTCCATCGGGCCAAGCGAGGTTGGTGAAGCACCGAGCGGCCTCGCCCGTATCCGGAGGGCTCGGCGGGCCACCCAGTCGGGTAATATGCCGGAAAACGGCTCATCGGAAGCCATCGGAAGAGTGGAGAAAATGGTGAAGGAGGAGATGGGGAAGCGGCGGAGGGGTGCGATTCTTGCCCGTTGTCTGTCTGGCCTCGTGTAAATAGAGGGCAGACGGTAGGAGCTTGGCCGGCGCCTGGCCTCGTTTAAACTAAGGGCGGACGGGAGGAGCTCGGCCGGTGTTGCATTTAATTTCGGCCCGCTCATGAACGGACGTGTGGCCGTAGTAGGATTCTCGGTTTGCATGCGGGTTTAACGGAGGGGTTTAATGGAGGCGCCGGGCGTGCAGCGGCGGCGCAGTACTATTCGATTTGACAGCAGCAATGAGCCGTCAAATCACAAAGGCCCTCGCCTCTTGTGAAACCGACCGGTCTAGACTGCCCCGCCCTCTAGCCTTTTAAAAATGTATATACTCCACTTTTGTACAGTAGTAGTATCGATGGATTGCGCCATGGAGCAAAACTTAAAATTAAAAAAAGGTGGTACATATAGAGAGCGCTCGTCGCCAAATTATGCATATAGTACTATTAAAAAGGCTTGTCACAATAATGGTGTCCAGCACAAGTGCACAACCCACCCCTTAAATAAAACTAAGCACCTGCTACCTCTTGAGCTTGTGTTGGTTTTCCCCGAAGAGGAGAGGATGATGCAGCAGTGTAGCATAAGTATTTCCCTCAGTTTTTGAGAACCAAGGTATCAATCCAGTAGGAGGCCATGCTCAAGTCCCTCGTACCTGCACAAATCGATAACAACTTGCAACCAACGCGATTAGGGGTTGTTAATCCCTTCACGGTCACTTACGAGAGTGAGATCTGATAGAGATAATATTTTTGGTATTTTTGGTATAAATATGCAAAGTGAAAAGTAAAAGGCAAAGCAAGAATAAAGTTATGGAGATTGATATGATGAGAATAGACCCGGGGGCCATAGGTTTCACTAGTGGCTTCTCTCAAGAGCATAAGTATTCTACGGTGGGTGAACTAATTACTGTTGAGCAATTGACAGAACTGAGCATAGTTATGAGAATATCTAGGCATGATTATGTATATAGGCATCATGTCCGTGACAAGTAGATCGAAACGATTCTGCATCTACTACTATTACTCCACTCATCGACCGCTATCCAGCATGCATCTAGAGTATTAAGTTAAAAACATAGTAGCGCTTTAAGCAAGATGACATGATGTAGAGAGATAAATTCATGCAATATGAAATAAAACCCTTCTTGTTATCCTCGATGGCAATGATACAATATGTGCCTTGCTGCCCCTTCTGTCACTGGGAAAGGACACCGCAAGATCGAACCCAAAGCTAAGCACTTCTCCCATGGCAAGAACTACCAATCTAGTTGGCCAAACCAAACGGATAATTCGAAGAGACTTGCAAAGATAACCAATCATACATAAAAGAATTCAGAGAAGATTCAAATATTATTCATAGATAGACTTGATCATAAACCCACAATTCGTCGGTCCCAACAAACACACCGCAAAAAGAAGAAGATTACATCAAATAGATCTCCACAAGAGAGGGGGAGAACATTGTATTGAGATCCAAAAAGAGAGAAAAAGCCATCTAGCTAATAACTATGGACCCGAAGGTCTGAGGTAAACTACTCACACTTCATCGGAGAGGCTATGATGATGTAGAAGCCCTCCGTGATGACGGCCCTCTCCGGCGGAGCTCTGGAATAGGCCCCAAGATGGGATCTCGTGGATACAGAAAGTTGCGGTGGTGGAATTAGGTTTTTGGCTCCCGTTCTGATCGTTTGGGGGTACATGCGTATATATAGGAGGAAGAAGTACGTCGGTGGAGCTTCGGTGGGCCCACGAGGGTGGGGCGCGCCTGGGGGTGTAGGGCACGCCCCCCTACCTCGTGCCCTCCTCGGAGCTTACTTGGCGTAGGGTCCAAGTCTCCTGGGTCTTATTCGGGAAGAAAATCACGTTCCAGAAAGTATTTTTCTATTTGGACTCCGTTTGATATTCCGTTTCTTCGAAACACTGAAATAGGCAAAAAACAACAATTCTGGGTTGGGCCTCCGGTTAATAGGTTAGTCCCAAAAATAATATAAAAGTGGAAAATAAAGCCCAATATAGTCCAAAACAGTAGATAATATAGCATGAAGCAATCAAAAATTATAGATACGTTGGAGACGTATCAACACCCTGGAATTCTTTGACAAAACTAAGCACCCTGAAATTCTTTGACAACTAAACTGCTGGCTATATGATGTTGGCTATATATATTGTACGTATATAATGCGAAGAAACGAGTGGTAGTACTATACCAACTAAAAGATGAAATGTAAGAACTACTAGTAAATTAAGCACACCTGAAATTAAACTTTGCAACTATTCTGGTAGACACTGCATTAGAACCACCATGAGCAATGATACTGCCACCTCACTCAGAATCCTCGTCCACGTCCTCGACTTCGTCCTTGTCCCTCTTCCTCTTGGCCGATACTTATTTGCTTGAACCGCACACTTGGCTGTTGCTCTTCATCCAACCCTTGTAGATATTGAAGCAAAGGTAGCCATCCATTGCAGCGTAGTGGATGTGGTCTATATCTAGTACATTCCACTGCCATGCATGACGATGAAACGTGTATGGAGGTTTCTCCAGTTTACCGTACGAAGGATGAACCATGGCTCCTGCCAGGGTCAGCATTGAAGGCTAACGAGAGGACGCCAGCCGATTCTTCTGGAGGTCGAAGGTGTTGCCTACAACGAGGCCTATCCGACGCAGGACTTCTTTGTCGTTACCAAAGTCTACAGTAACGAATTTGACTAGGTTTCTCTCGAGGAAGTCCTTAAAATCCTGGCACTCAACGTCGGCATGGCATATGTGGTAGACCAAGCATAAGTCATGCACGCAAACCTGGATCACAGCGGGCTTCTTCCTCTCTTTGTCCTTTAGATCCTTCTCTCGTCCCAGGATTGTGGTGTACTCAACATCTAGCCCAACGACCCACTCATCATCTGAGTCTTCGAACATGCGTCTGAAGCGAGAAAGGCATCCTTTCACCGTCGCGGAAGAACGGGTGTAGATGACGTTGAACTCATCGCCGGTGATGGTTCTAACCTTGTACTCACCGCCGATAGGGGAGATTTGGGACGCCATGGATTTGGGAGGAGGGTTAGGATTAGTGGAACTGCCGTAATGTGAATGGACGGGACGACTAGGAGTGAACCACCGTAGTATTGAAGGACGTGCGGGGACGAGTAGGAGCAAACTGCCAGCATGCAAATGGCAGGGTAGTGGCTTTCCATTCTCCCATGATACGAGCTTCTGAGAGCCCTTGGATCTGAGATCAAATGGTTGCATGGCGTGATTCTAGACCTATGGGTGAATATCCTATCTTGGAGGGTTATTCTGCAAATTTTCAGCAACTTAGCATGCGACCGTTTGATCTCAGATCCAAGGGCTGCCAGCATCCCGTATCGTGGTCGCGCCTACCATGACCGTCGCGTCACTCGTGCGGTCGCGCCCTTGGAGATTTAACACGGTGCGTTAGGCTATCTGATGTTGGCATGTCATACATAGTCATCACTTAGTCACTCATACTACAACAAGGTTTTGGCTATAAGGTTGGCTATAAGTGTATTTTTTTTACTTCTCTCTATCTCTTTCTTCGTACTCCCTCCGTCCCATAATATAAGAACGTTTTGACACTAGTGTAGTGCCAAAAACGTTCTTATATTATGGGACACAGGGAGTACTAGTATTTATTGCATTTGCCAAGGAGTGACCTCTTCCAATGAAATGGTGTTGCTAAGTTTGCTTCATTTAATTAGATATAGTCTCGAAATTGTCTTTTCACCTAGGTACACGCGCTTAGCACCATTTCTTCCTTGGGTCACCAAACTAGTCTCTCTCTTCTTGATTAACTTGCCACATCAGACTTTATGCCTATGTGGAAAGCTTAAGCGCCTGTAGGAGCAAGTAAGTACAATAGTGCGCTTTACATGGCATTTTTGCATATGTGGAGGAAAGAGAGGCAAGGAAAAAGTGGAGAAGTGGGCTCTCATGCAAGAGCCAGCCTCTACTACATGGTGGAGCATTGGGAGAGGCACCTGTATGGAGCTGGTCAGGAATCGGGAGACTCGCACCGGTCGTAGCGCCGCGGTTAAAATGATAATGGCAAGTCAAATCACGAGGCCCCACCTGTCCAGCAGTAACTCGCTGTCAAATCACACAGCCCTACGTTTGCAGTAGCCTACTCCCTCGTCTTCTCGCGTCTCTATCGAACCGACTAGGCGGAACTGCCCCGCCTACTGCGCAGGAAAAGCCCGCGCAGTATACTCCCTCCGTCTAGGTGACCAAGGTGGAGAGGAAAACGAGAGAACTTAATGTTTAGTATTTGCTAAGGCTGGTTGTAATGGTACTAGCCTTAGCAATTTTGATGAGGTGTCATAGAATTAAATGAAGAAAGAGAGAGAGTTGAGTACTATGTGCCATACATGGCAATAAATAAAGTACTACATGATACTAATATATGATACATGGCGCAGGAGTACTAAGTATTATTAATACAGTTTTGCTAGAACTCATCTAGATGAGATATAATTTGGTCTCATTCATCTTTTATAGCCATTGGATGTGATTCTATATAAGATGCGTGTTTGCTGACGTGGGTTGTATTTGTTCTTGTGCAACGAACTGACCACTGCATGTCATGTTTGATAGTCTCAAGTCATTAAAAGCATACAAGCCCCACATCTCTTCTTGGTGATTCCTCTATTTATGTCAAAAAAATAAGAAACAACATGAGAGTTAATGCACCACGCCTATGTGTTTACTATTTGGTTTTCGTAAGATGACTTAATACTCACCTAGACGGAGGGAGTATTCGATTTGACAGCGGGCGGCGCAGTTCCCGATACGGCTTTAATGCAGATGAGGGAGGGAGTAGCGGTTCCCGATATGTTGAACGGCCAATGCATCCTCCTTCAATTAATGCATGAGGGAAGTAATGGGAGGAGGTCCGGGAAAAGAGGCTGCACGATGTGAATGCAATGCAGTTTGCCCTCATTGCCCTCATATAAAGGCGCCCCTCCATTCCAATGCATCTACCACATCGTACGCACCTAAGCATTTGCCTAAGCACCTACACTAAGCACAAAAGATCTCACTCCAGACCCATGGCGGCGATGCGCGTGAGAGGCCAGCGGCTGCGCCAGATGGTCCACGACGCCGGCCTGCGGCATGGCGCCGAGGATCGTCTCCAGATGGTGTTGGAGTGGATGGCCGCCGTCGACGCCGACTACGACTCTCAGTTGGACCAGATGATCGTTGCTACCAGCAACAAGTTCACCATCATCAAGAAGCTCGCGCACTACATTGTCGTCCTCCTCCATCCCGCGCGCCCGGGCTCCTCATTGGCTGCCACCCTAATCGGCCTCCATGGCCGGAACCTCTTTCAAGCACTGGTGGCCCTGCGACTGCCCGCCGACGCCACGAAGAATGTCCACCTGGAGGTCGCGCTCGCCGCGAGGCGCCTCGCCCTGTAACAATTCGTCAACCTACACATCCACGTGTACGAGCAAATCGTGTACATAGGTATCTACAAGGCCAGTGAGGACGCTACGACGTTGGCCTTCCTCAACCGGCCGGAAGCCTTGGATGCCTTTGCTGAGAAGCACCTCGACCTCGCCACAAAAGTCGCCGCTCCTTAGCCGTCGGTCGGTGGCCCAGCGCACTGAGTTGAGGAGGAGGAGGTTGTACGTTCGTGGATCCATCTTTCTTCTTGCCTTCTATAACCACCACTGCGATCGCATCATCATGGCCTTAATTCTTATTGTGCTATTGCATTCTCGTTCCAATCAATACCGACATGTGCGATCCCTTTGCTTAATTATATGCATCACTGTAACTAGTACTCCATACGTCAATTTATAAGTTGTGCTTACCTTTTCCATCAACTTTGTGCAACGCGCGGGCATGTTGCTAGAAACACTAGAGTATGTCTATATAATCCGTATGTGATAGTCCATTTGAAATCTCAAAAAAGACAAATATTTAGGTACGGAGGGAGTAATTTATTAGGAGTATATCAAAAAAATAGTGATTTCTTTCAAGTTTGTGAACAAATACTACTATTCTACTACTTTGGATCCGTCGCAACGCACGGGCACATTGCTGGTAAAAGGAAAAGGCCTGCCGCGTTCGCGTCGCACCCCCACACGCCCGGGAATCGGGAGTACAACACGGCCCGTCCGGCACGACACATAGCTTAGGGAAGGCGTGTTGCCTAGCATTTTCACTTTCATGTGGGACCGCCGTTGAGAAAACCGACACCCTGCCTGCCGCCGGGTTGGAAAACAGAAACAAGGGGAAGATCTAGCTTTAGCACGGAAGCCAAGAAATTTGGTGTCAGACGAGGCTCGTTGATAGAGTAGGAGCATTCCGTACTAGTACTACTCCTACTAGATTTTGTCACATGTTAGAATCACACTTGCCTAACCTTACATTCCACCAGATTTTGCCACATGTTAGAATCCATAAAGCTCCACATGTGGAAGCATAATGCACAAACCACCAGAATCTCATGCGTGCAATGCACGTGTACCTTACTAGTACTAGTTGGTAGTAGTAAGAAACAAGTTTTGGCACGAGCTCGTACTGCGGGAGCACCACAAGGCCTGCCGCAGGAGTTACATTTCCCTCTCGGGGCCCACGGGACCGAACTTCAGTGGCTTAGTGCCCGGCCTATGAGTCAATGACATGCAGACCTTAAATGCGGCTGGCCCACATGTCATTCTCATGGTGGCATGGTTCGCGACTCACTCATTCGAGATGAACCGGCCGGTGGTGGCGTGGCCGTGGCGAGGGTGCCACAGCTGGGCGTCGGGGCGTTACGAGGCATAGATGGCCACACCGGCGGGTACTACCTGTAGTACATAAGTACTCCAGCTAAGGATTGATGCCCGGGACGAAATGTGTCACAGCCGCTGGATGAAAATTCGATGGTGCGGGAGTACGGATCGGAGCACAGCAGCGGAGCAGGCAAACCGCGTCCAATCAGGTGTGTCTGTGGTAGAAAGTTGATGGTCGCCGCAGTTCAGCTGGACCGCATGTCATGCACACAAAGGCAGAGGAGCGGTGGGGCCGAGAGCGATGAGGGGCACGTCGGGGGGATGAGGATCCCCTGACGCGAACAATCCTACCATTCTGTCACTGACATGTGGGACCCATAAGCGTGGGTCCCACCTGTCAGCGAAGGAAAGGCAAGGCAAGGCAGTGATAGCCACGTCAGAGGATCCATGTCCACGTCGGGGGACGTCGTGTCGTGGGTTGGAGCGGCGTCGTGGGAATCGCGTGTGGGTGTGGCAGTGGTAGAAACAAGAAACGTGATGGTCGTCGTGGTTCAACTTCCATGGACAAGCTGTCATGTCTGCTGACACATGTATATCAAAACTAGAGTGTTTATATTTCAAGCACGTGAACAAGTATTATTCTACTACTTTGGATCCATCGCAACGCACGGGCCAGCACATTGGTAGTAGTAGTGTCCATCTCTGTCTCTAGAGGTCTTCCCTCGTTCATCCTTTTCTCTCACAAGATAAACTACTCATACAAATGCATCTTGATGTTCCGTGGAACGCACGAGGATGTTTCCTTGGGGGTCTCTCCAGCGTGGCGTGGCCGTAGTTGCAAGTTGACGCCCATTGAGATGCCGACGTTGAGGGGCACTCAGATTTCCTTCGATGAGCAGGTAAGATGAGTTTGATCACATAGTAAATGCATTCTAAAGACTACTTCCATGTCCATTTCCTAATTCTCCCCCTGCCCATTGTTTCACAGGTTAGGCTCGGTGCGAGTGGAGATTGGCTTGCATATGTACGGGAGGGTACCAACATCAATTTGTACAACATTTACAACGGTGACACCATTCCCGTAGAACCTTTGTCCAACATTGGGATCAGCCATGCAACGGGCCACCGCATGAATTGGTACGATGGAACCACGGTGAGATTGAATAAGATAGCACGAACCTTGCACATGGCGGTCAAAGGCGGACCATGCTATCTGCGGCCGATTTGTTGCCGTAGGAGTAGGAAGACGTTGTGCTCCTTTCTAACCGCATCTTCGCGGTGACAAACCAGGGGACTTATTTTGTATGGGACACATCCTACGATATACTCCCTCTCTCCCAGTTTATTTCTTTTGAATCTTTTCGTTTTATAAGTTTCAATTTCAAATTTAGAGCTCCCCATCACATGTTGAGATTACATTGTCCATTAAATCGTTGTGTGCATGTATAGTAAAGAAACAAATCTCGAGTTTGGCACGAGTTCGTGCTGCGGGAGCACCACAAGCCCTGGCGCAGGAGTTACATTTCCCTCTCAGGGCCGTCGGGACTGAGCTTCAGCGCCTTACTACACCTACCTTTGAGTCAATAACATGTGGACTCGATAGGTGACTGGTCCACATGTAATGCTCCCATAGGCAGAGGGGTAGTGGGGCCATGTCAGGACCCCGATTCCAAGCCACATCGACCCAGCCGATAACACCTCATATCACTTTGCGGCCTCACGCATGGTAATCCCACGGGTGTTGCCTTACCATGGCCCGGGACCGTTTGCGCCTTTTGGCTCACGTATACGATAGTGTTGCTAGCATCCATATGACAGAGAACCCGGGCCAACATGGCTAGTCGTGAACCCAAAGCGGCACTAACCCATGGGGACAGGCATACATGAATCACATCGAGCATATCGGTCATCAACGTGTGAATCCGGGTTGTAGCACTGTGCTAACAGGACTCCGGTAACCCGGGCTGTAGCAAGCTAGGCGGGACTCTGAATGTCACCGCGTGACATTTCCCCGAAGGGACAGACACAGGAAAGAAGTGAAACACATGCCGGCCAGTCAAGTGTCCAGAGCAGTAGTGCTGGGCTAACAGGACTCCGGTGAACCGGGCTGTAGCAGACTACTATCGCTCAGGAAGCACTAGACTACATTTCCCCATATGAGAGGCTGCCAAGGATAAACAACTAGATTGTCGGATCCCACTCATACCAAGCATTTCAATCATACACACAATATGCTCGATATGAGTACATACAACATGGCATCACAACAAAACTCTACAACTCAAAGTACTTTATTTAAAAGGCTACGGGGAGCCATACATAACATGTTCATACAGATAGGGGTCACATGACCCGACACTCAAGTCATACAAACATACAAGCACATGCGGAAGCAACTAGTCTGAGTACAGACACTAAAAAGAAAGAAGGCTTGACGAAGCCTTTCTATCTACATCGGCCCTTCACAAGTCTTGGACCACCACCTGGGTGGCTAGTCACTCATCGACATCAAGGTCTATGTAGAACCCATCGGAGGGGGCGGTGTTGTCATCTGAAAACATTAATTAAAGCAACATGAGTACGGAGGTACTCAGCAAGTCTTACAACAAAATCCTACTATACATGCACATTCTCAAGAAGGTAGTGGAGTTATTGCAGCAAGCCAGCTTTGACTCATGGCTAAGCTATCCTACGATAGACACAACTTGTAAAGCATTTGTTGCACACGAGTCCACTAATCACCAATGCAATACTCCACCGTGGATCCTCTCTCGTCAACCTACGAGAGGCCATCCGCGGTACTCACACTTATCTTGAGGCTTTTAGTACTATCCATTTACTTTTCTATGAACTGCATAGGTGACCAAGTAGTCCTTTACCGCGGGCGCGGCTATTCGAATAGTTTTATACCCTGCAGGGGTGTACTTCTTCACACATGCTCTCACCACTTATCGCCGCTACACGACATGTACTCGGCAACCTTCAAGCGAAAGCCCAGCGAGGGTGTCGGCCACGACCTGACTAAACCCACGAGTCCCTAGTCAAGGTTTATCGCCTATTCGGGTTCCATCCGCAGGGAGTCCGGCCGAGGTTTCCACTAACGACCCAAACGATGTGTGAAGGGTTCCTGAGACACCAAATAGGCGAATCGGTACACTAGGCCACATGCCTACCGCAACACAGCCCACCCCTATGGTCAGCGCTGCGTGCGGCCCCCAGCATACTACAAACACCAGAGACTACTTTGCAACTCCTGGACAGAGGACAAGAGTGGTTAATAAGTCGAGAGGGTCCATTGGTTTCGGGCCCAATGCGTGGTAGTAGCTGAATCTTAAATCACACACACAGATCTCAGTTCTTAAGGACGGCCTCAATGAAACAACCCACCATGTACTCCTACATGGCCTCTCATCGATACATTTACCAAATCATGTTCAACACTTCACTCTCGTTACCGAAACAACCTTTCACTCTAGTTCATCATCTCGATGAGCCAGACCTGACACAACTCTAAGCATAGCAAGCATAGCATGGTAGGAAACACAAATATGGCTCAATCAACTCCTACACATGCTAGTGTGTTTCATCTAGTTACTGTGGCAATGACAGGTCATGCTATGACTACGTTTCCTGCTGGCTTGCGACGGCCAACATACTTTCCAAACTGGTTGGGGTTGTTGTTCTGGGGACACTCGCGGATGTAGTGACCCATCTCCCCACACTTGAAACAAGTTATCACATTGGAGCATGGAGCAGCATTAGCAGCGGGGCCACCATAGGTCTTGGGCGGTGCATACTGCTGGTTGGACGAGGCGCCTCAAAGGATGGCCTCGGAGTGAACCGGGGTGGCAGAGCGGTGTTTGGAATCCAGACCCGGTGCTTCTGAAATCCAGAGCCGGATGAAGGACCAAAGTCACGGGAGTGCTTGCATGAAGCTTGAAAGTCAGTCTATCCTGTCTCAGCACTGATGGCCTCATTGACTAACTTCTGGAAGGAGGTGCACTCGTGCAGACGAAGATCACGGCGAAGCTCAAGGCTAAGTCCCTTGCGGAACCTTGCCTGCTTCTTGGCGTCGGTGGATACCTCTTCAGGAGCATAGCGTGCTAAATTTCCAAACTCACGACTGTATGCATCCACAGTCAGTCTACCCTGGGTGAAACTCTTCCCTCTTACGATCCATGAGACCTTCCAGGATGTGATGCTCACGGAAAGCCACACTGAATTCAGCCCAGGTAGTGATTTGGCCGACCGGGCGCATAGCCTCAAAACTTTCCCACCAAAGGCTAGCAGGGCCTTCGAGGTGATAGGCAGCAAAGGTAACCTTATCAGCTTCGGGTACATTGGCAGAACGTAGCTTGTGGGTGATGCTGCGAAGCCAGTCGTCCGCATCGAGAGGCTCGATGGAATGATTAAACTTCGATGGATACAACTTGACAACGTCATTGATTGACACCAGATCGTTCCTCGGCTGGCGTGCAGTATTCTGCTGAATCCGCTCCAGCAAGCGGTTGGTCTCACGCTTGCTTCGTTCTACCTCCAGCATAACTTCGGCCAGGGAAGGCGGTTGAGGCAGATTTTCATTCCTAGCTACGCTGGCCTCACCCTGCTCCGGGGCAGAAGGGTTGTTGCGGGTGTTGACCATCCTAGGAAAACAAGACAACGACTTAGACAAGGATGGCAAAATTTTGGCAAGGAAGTGCGTAATGTAATGGATAACACGGAATGCAGAGATGTTCATCCGTATGACATGGTAATATAGAAACTGCCATATATATACCAACGGTCATGCACACCAATCATAGTTTAGTACAAGCCCATGCTATAGTACAACTACGATGAAAGACGTTACATCTCGTCGGAGGCATTCCAAGCTCCTATACATTATTTTTCCTACACCTCCGGAATTTGATACAAACCAAGTCATATTCCACAAGTCACGCAGGACGGTGGAAATACAACTATTACAATACCAGTGATACTACTACTAACTCAGACAGCTCTGTAGTAGTCCTCATAGAAGTCACCTCCATAGCCTGGAAGCTCAACATGATCATCCGGGAACAGATGGTCCTGAGGAGCTTGTGGACCATAGGGGCTAGGATGAGGTCTTGGACAAACAAACGGTGGCCTGCGGGGACCATGGGGTGGGGTGATGCCTCCCACATCACACCAATCCACCATGTCTGGCAGAGTAGATCTCACAGGATACAGATCCCTTGTATCCATACATCCATCTTGCACAGCCGGTGCAAACCGAGTCAAAGTGGCCCAATGATCAGCACGGGTGTTGAAAAGCTCCAGTTTCAAGGCTCGATTCTCTCGGTCCTTATCCTCGAGCATCTCGGCAGTGGTGCGAGTTAGTGAGTCCTCATGTGTGGAGTCAGCATAGATAACCTGGAGATACCCTTGCGCTCCCGGGAGTGAAGCTGGCATATAACAAAAGTCGGTGTTCCGAAGCAGGCCAGTCCTGACTCGCATGATGGTCATCATAGAATAGGCAGCATCCTGCACAGCCATCTCAATAGTAACCCCAAGTCCATAGGAACAGTGGAGGGGCTCGGTAGATCCAGGATAAGAAGGAAATATCCTGACAGTGCAGAAATATTGGCTTTGATTAAAGTCTCGGAATTGCTCTTCGATAGTGTATTCGGGATACCAACGGTAACCCGTCTCGATCATTACCCGGACTAACATAGCCGTATGACCGGGCACATCGAGGCACCGGGTCAGGAGAACCACTTGGTTTTGAGCACGAGTGGCCATCTGAAAGCACAACCACAATGCAAAGACATTAGAATTCCTAGGGAAAATCGGACAGCATAACAACTGTAAATGCTCAGGAACAGATTTGAGACATTCACAACAGATTGCAAAACCACTCAACAACATCATATCAAGGTTCTGGTTCAACTGATAACATACTAAAGTGGTAGAAACCGAACTGAGGCTGGTAACCAACAATCCTGTAAGTTACTACGGATTAGTAACACGTGAACCTAATAGAGAGAAGAGAGCCTAGTCCTTAACCCTCGTAGAATGAGAATGACACAGATCAGAGGGCATAAGGTAAAGGAGTAAAAATAGCCTTACGTTACCTCCCACAATCAATTCCCCTACATAAAACTAAAGCATTTCTAGACTCGACATCGAGCAGTTTGGCTTAGCGAACCTACAGGCAGTCCGGCTCTGATGCCAACGCTGTCAGGACCCCGATTCCAAGTCACATCGACCCAGCCGGTAACACCTCATATCACTTTGCGGCCTCACGCATGGTAATCCCACGGGTGTCGCCTTACCATGGCCCGGGACCGTTTGCGCCTTTTGGCTCACGTATATGATAGTGTCGCTAGCATCCATATGACAGAGAACCCGGGCCGACATGGCTAGTCGTGAACCCAAAGCGGCACTAACCCATGGGGACAGGCATACATGAATCACATCGAGCATGTCGGTCATCAACGTGTGAATCCGGGCTGTAGCACTGTGCTAACAGGACTACGGTAACCCGGGCTGTAGCAGGCTAGGCAGGACTCCGAATGTCACCGTGTGACATTTCCCCGAAGGGACAGACACAGGAATGAAGTGAAACACATGCCGGCCAGTCAAGTGTCCAGAGCAGTAGTGCTGGGCTAGTAGGACTCCGGTGAACCGGGCTGTAGCAAACTACTATCACTCAGGAAGCACTAGACTACATTTCCCCATATGAGAGTCTGCCAAGGATAAACAACTAGATTGTCGGATCCCACTCATACCAAGAATTTCAATCATACACACAATATGCCCGATATGAGTACATACAACATGGCATCACAACAAAACTCTACAAGTCAAAGTACTTTATTTAAAAGGCTCCGGGGAGCCATACATAACATGTTCATACAGATAGGGGTCGCATGACCCAACACTCAAGTCATACAAACATACAAGCACATGCGGAAGCAACTAGTCTGAGTACAGACACTAAAAAGAAAGAAGGCTTGACGAAGCCTTTCTATCTACATCGGCCCTTCACAAGTCTTGGACCACCACCTGGGTGGCTAGTCACTCATCGACATCAAGTTCTACGTAGAACCCATCGGAGGGGCGTTGTTGTCATCTGAAAACATTAATTAAAGCAACATGAGTACGGAGGTACTCAGCAAGTCTTACAACAGAATCCTACTATACATGCACATTCTCAAGAAGGTAGTGGAGTTATTGCAGCAAGCCAGCTTTGACTCATGGCTAAGCTATCCTACGATAGATACAACTTGTAAAGCATTTGTCGCACACGAGTCCACTAATCACCAACTCAATACTCCACCGTGGATCCTCTCTCGTCAACCTACGAGAGGCCATCCGCGGTACTCACACTTATCTTGAGGCTTTTAGTAGTATCCATTTACTTGTCTATGAACTGCATAGGTGACCAAGTAGTCCTTTACCGCGGACGCGGCTATTCGAATAGTTTTATACCCTGCAGGGGTGTACTTCTTCACACACGCTCTCACCACTTATCGCCGCTACATGACATGTACTCGGCAACCTTCAAGCGGAAGCCCAGCGAGGGTGTCGGCCATGACCTGACTAAACACACGAGTCCCTACTCCAGGTTTATCGCCTATTCGGGTTCCATCCGCAGGGAGTCCGGCCGAGGTTTCCACTAACAGCCCCGAACGATGTGTGCAGGGTTCCCGAGACACCAAACGGGCAAATCGGTACACCGAGCCACGTGCCTACCGCAACACAGCCCACCCCTATGGTCAGCGCTGCGTGCGGCCCCCAGCATACTACAAACACCAGAAACTACTTTGCAACTCCCGGACAGAGGACAAGAGTGGTTAATAAGTCGAGAGGGTACATTGCTTTCGGGCCCAATGCGTGGTAGTAGCTGAATCTTAAATCACACACACATATCTCAGTTCTTAAGGACGGCCTCAATGAAACAACCCACCATGTACTCCTATATGGCCTCTCATCGATCCTTTACCAAATCATGTTCAACACTTCACTCTCGTTACCGACACAACCTTTCACTCTAGTTCATCATCCCGATGAGCCAGACCTGACACAACTCTAAGATAGCAAGCATAGCATGGTAGGAAACACAAATATGGCTCAATCAACTCCTACACATGCTAGTGGGTTTCATCTAGTTACTGTGGCAATGACAGGTCATGCAAAGGAAGGGGGTTCAACTACCACAACACACAGCAGTTTGACTCGCGTTGTCTTAATGCAGTAAACAAGAGCAGAAGCGAGATCATGGGTTTGTATCGGAATGATCAATGGGTTGCTTGCCTGATGTAGTGGTAGTAGGGTACTGCCCTTCAGACGGATATTCGGGGTTATCCTCGGAGGCAGAACCTACCACGAAGGACACACCGAACATAATCAACACATGACAATATGCAACAATATGATGCATGCTATGACATGGCAATATGAATGTGTTTTGGCCTAATGCAAGCTAAAACAGAAAGGAATGAAATCATCTGAATCAAAGATTCAAATGTTAGTTCATTTAACATAGCCATATTAGTGCATTATCTTATAATGCTTAAACAGCGAGGTTAACTTGTTCTGTCATGCATGCAACCATTACCAATGGATAGATTGAATTTTTATGATCAAAATTCATATATAAATCTTTGCATTTGGTGTTACAGATTAATTTCTATGAATTTTTGAAGTTTGCAACAATTTCTGGAATTTCCTATATAAAAATAAATCCAGAAATTAGTTATTGCGTCAGGGTGACGTTAGTGGTCAAAAGGGGATGTCCAGGTCAACCTGACCAGTGGGTCCCGCGTGTCAGCAGTTATTTAAACTGACTAAATTTAGTCAATACTAATCTGGGTTAATTAGCAGAGGGGGGTCCCACTTGTCATGGACTCAGGGGAGTCAACCTGGGCCCACCCAGTCAAAGTCAAAGGTGAAATCCACCAGCGTTTACGGCGAGGCCAGACGCGGCGGTGAGAGTGCATTAGCGCGTTTCGGCGACCAAATGAGCGGCGGAGGGCATCTACGCGTAGCTGAGAGCAAGCCGCAGCGTTTGGTGGTGGTGGTTGAGCTCGGGGTGGCCGGGAACGTCGCCGGCGACGACCTTGGAGGTCGCCGGACTCGAGTGAATATGAACCCGAGGCTACGGGGCACGGCGAGGCGCGTGGGGTGGTGCGTTGGGCTCCTGGGGATGCAGTGAGTGTGTTGGACACGATGGTGTGGCCGGTGGTTGGCCGGAGACACGTCAGCGACGAGCTCGGCGGTGGCGCGTGCGGTGAAGCTTCATGCAGTCGATGCAGGGCTCGAGAGCGAGAACGAGAAGGGGGAGGAGGTAGCTGGGCTCATGGCGGTCACGTAGAAGCAGACGGCGCGGCCGGGGACGAGCTGTTGCGGCGGTGAAGGCAAAGGGGATCTTCGACGGTGGCGGAGCGGGCGAGGTCGGTGCAGAGGCTTCAGGGCAAGCGAGCGCTCGGGGCTTGGCTTGCTCGAAGGAGAGGAGGGCGGCAGAGCTTCTGGACACGATGGCATGGTGCGGGGACGACGAAGAGCGCGACTACGGCGGCGCGGCTGCGGTGGCGTCGGCCATGGTGCGGGAGAGCGAGGGAGAGGAGCTGGAGAGGAAAGGGCGTGTCTGCAGAGCTCGGGGGAGGAGTGTGTGACCAACCCAGGGTGGCAGAACGGCGAGGGGAGGAAGCAGGGCGGCGGGCATCTGCGTGGCGTGCGCTGGTGCCGGCGTCGAGCACCTGGCTGCCTGCCTGGCCGAGCGAAGCAGCTCGCTGGAGCGGTGGATGGGCTGGGCCGACAGGTGGGCTTGCTAGGTGGGCGCCAGGTAAGCCTCTGCTTTGCTTTGTTTCCCTTTTCTATTTTTCTGTAAGTTTGTGGCTTTATTAAAAATAGTTAGGCACTTCTAAAAATCCTGAAAATAATCAGAGGCTCTGTTTAGAAAATCTCCAACAGCCCACACTTATTTCCAGAATTATTTGAGCATTCAAAATATTTACTAGCATTTAAATGCCCAAATGCAAATTACATATGATTTAATTCAATGACCTTCTGTTGACCTAGAAAATAGTGCACCAATTTTGCCAGAGGTTCTAACCCAAGACAAAGAGGGTGAAATTTTTAGAAGGGCATTTCAGGTTCATTGAAAATATTTTTAGTAAACCTTAGTTGATTTCAGGGGGGCTGGGAGTTTTGTCTTCCCCAATTCAAGTTTCTGATGAAGATAGACATGATGCAACACTCTAATGCATGGACTAGCTAGGATGTGACAGGCCAAGAG